>PVIU01004409.1:0-127468 GCA_004026605.1 Ondatra zibethicus | reverse complement strand
AGTTGAGAGGTAGTAATTACAGTTTTCTTAGTCCTTTGTTTACAAGGGTCTGCTTTAGGAGGAGGTCAGGGAGGAACCATGCTGTGGCCTGACCAGCGAGAAGCTGCAGCCACGTTTTGTCGCTGGACCCCATCCTGCACTCTTCCACAGTTAGGTAACTGGGGGCTGGAGTCATTCCAGTGGAAGGTGAAAGTAGCTTGCATTTAAAAGATGGTTTAGAAGATACTACCTTCCTCTCTGACCCTAAAGGGACTGCTGGCCCCAGAAGGTTGGGATCAATCCTGTCAAGTCTATGTGTTACATTTAAATTTTACAAAAACAAAAAAAGTACATATGTATTTATCAGCACACAAAAGCCCCTCTGAGGTTTCTAGTGGTGATTGAAGTAATCCTATGTGGTCACCAGAAAGTAAGCCATTCCTCATATCAAGTGGGATAAACTCCTTGTCCTCAAGGGACAGGAGTCTCTTACTGTGTTCGGATCCCTCTGCCTGTCTTGTAGAGGTGAAGTGCCCCTTGATCATGTACAGGGTTTTGTCTTTTGCTGTCTGAATCATGTTCCAGCTGCTTGACCCTACCATGTGGGTTCAGAACTTGTTTTGGGCATACTAAATCTTCTTTTCCAGATCAGTGTAATAAAGGAGTGATGTGCAAAAAAAAAAATGCATTCACCAATGAGAGATTTAGGGGATAGCTAGGGACTCTTCCCCCAGACTTTCCCTCAAATTCCACAGGCACAACATGCCTGAACTTGACTGATCTAGAGCCTCCTCCATATTTTGCCAGCCAAGCATAGAAGCAACTAACACCATGCACAGACCTCAGTGCCAAATGCAAAACCCAATGCCCGGAGGCACTGGCAAGGCAGGAGCAGAAACCCAAAGACTGTAAAGCAGAAGGCCCTGACTTTTCACCTACTTATGTAAACATTATTCCTTTGTCCCCGAGACCAGGTCTGAGAACCCTGTCCCTCTGCTTGTATCCCACATGCACAAGCATAAAGCAATAAAGCTTCATTCAATTGGCATTTTTTCACGTCTTTGTGATTTCTATATTTGAGTAACAGATCCTAAAGCTGAGCTGGTAACATTAAAATCTGGATGTGGACCCCGAGAGGCTTCCCACGCTCTGGTAGATTCCATACACATATGCTCATAAAGGCAGGACTAAATAGACCCATTTGGGATTTTATTTGCCTGTTTTGGGTTTTATGGGGGTTTATTTTTGTGTTGTTTTGTTTTTAAAGAGCACATGAAGTTGAGAGGAAAGGGTGATAGAGGGATGGGAAGAAACTGGAGGTGAGGGAATGGGAGGTATATTTCATCAAACACATTACATGCATGTATGAAATTCTCACACAATAAAAATGAGATGATAGTGTTAATATCTAGAAGGTTGGTGACAAAGAGTGGGAAGATCAAGGTGTGCATCTCAAATCTTTCTGTTGGTGTGAAGCAGCAGATCTATGTGTGTGTGTGCGTGTGTGTGTGTGTGCCCATGCGTGCCTGTCTGTGTCTATGCCACCAAAGTCAAAGGACACAATGCAGTCTGCGTCGGGAACACACGCTCCCCCAGGTCATCAAGGTCATCAAGCACCATTTCCTCTCACAGCTGTCAGCCCCGACTTTCCCCCAAACAGACTTTTTCCCTTCACGTGAATTTGCCATCCAAATCCAGACCCTGCTGGTTTGTGGCTGCCTCCCGTCACAGAGTACCTGTGAGATTCAGTCACCCTGGGTACTGCAGCATCTTGCCCTATTGCTGCGTACTTCATTTTATCAACTATACTGCCCCAGTGACTGAAGTCCTATTAATGCCTCTGAGTGAGACTCTGCTCTGGTTTCCTCCTGTTCTCCGTGGTTCCGCTTCTCCATTGCAGTCTGGCACAGCATGATTCCGGGAACCTCCCCAAGCCACCTGGGACCCTGGCTCACCCCGCCTTCCCCGTTGGTGCCTTGAAGTCTATGAAGCTTGACATAGCTATAGTGCATACTTCTTCACCCTCCACGATTTGTCTGTATCCTACCTCTCCAGACTCACTGCTTTTCAATTTCAAAACTTATTACCCTCCCACGGTCTGTAGTCAAAACACATAGCTCAGTGTTCTCCAACACCTGCCCCGAACTCCAGGTTTTGAACATGCCAAATCCCTCTCTGCCCAGGAAATGTTTTCCACCGGTTATAATTAAGGTAAATATTTGAATTTTTAAAAATATTTACCTTTGAATATTTTCAAGATATCTTTCTGATATAATTTTATGAAGAGGTTATAAAAAGTAGCATAAGGTACTTATTTGTAATTTTCCATCCAGTTTGGAAAAAGCTAAGAAAATACACTGTGGGTGATTTTGAACACAAGTTACACTTAGGGAAGTTAGGGCTATTGATTCTGCTAATTTGTGGATCTCTGACCTTGGGTAAAATATTTGAAATTTTAATTCAATTTTATTTTGTTCTGTTTTTGAGATAGGGTCAAACTATGTAATCCTGGCTAGCCTGGAGCTTGCTATGTAGACCAGGCTGGCCAGGAAATCACAAAGATACCTCTGTTCTCTACCTCCTAGAAATAAAGGCATGTGCCACCACACGTGACACCTGTGACTTAAAAAAAAATCTTGGTTTTCTCATCTAGAAACAGAAATAACATCTTCCCCTCAGGGTCTTCATGAGAATAGATAAAATAGTCCATAGCGGTCTCTTAAGACAATGCAGGCACAAAGACAACACAATAAACAACATGAGTTACTGTGAATAAAAATGCTGTGTGTCCTAGAGGCTCCGAGTGATAACCCGGGGTCACGTGGCGTGGGTTTAAACTTCAGCCTCCATACTACTCTATAATGGTTCAGGATTCAGACACATTTTAGTAGTCACATCACCTCATTGCAGGGTCTCATTCCTCCTGTGCTCACTGTTTCCAGTACAAGCCTTTGGGCGACTGAATTAACATATTTCCATTGTCTAGTGTTCCATAATCCACTCCTGGGTGAGAAGATCCTAACTGTGGTTGATATAAAGCAACAAGATGGTCTGAATAAGTTAAAATACTCTCCCCCAGTAACTATTTCTGTGTCCACACAGTAACACAGAGCTGGCTACCTTTCTGTGGTGAGCCACCGTTTTCCTGATAATACCAAATCTGATAAAGCCAAAGAGCAGGGGCCATGCTTCCTTGTTCAGTCCTCCTGAGACCTACTGTGCACACATTGCACACACTGGTAGAATAAATGCTCTCAGTGACTATGCTTCTTTGTTCAATCCTCCTGAGACCTACTGTGCACACACTGCACATACTGGTAGGACAAACGCCCAAAACCAAATGATGTGCATTTCTTCCAGTTAAAACACCAATCCTTGCTAATCTTTTTGCAGATATTGCTATGCTCCACATTTCAAACAAAAATAGAGTTCAGTATTTAACTCAAAGTCATTCCTCTTGGCTTTAATTTACATACCAAACCCCACTAGTGTGTAATCAGAGCTTATGTAGGAAGGGAAATAATTTAAGCTCCTTTTAAAAGTGCACTTTTATTTTCACCACACAAGAAAATGCATAGCTTGACTTCCAAACAGAAAGCTCAGGATCTTCTGGAGTGGACCATCCACTACCGCAAACAGTTCTCCACCTCTTTACAGCGCTCCGCTGAACAGAGGCGTCAGGAAGTATAGCCTGAGCTATAAATATCCTCCACCGACTGTGGGCATCTGCTTCTGATTTGGGTTTGGATGGCTTATACATGAGACTGGAAGGCAGGCGTGGTTTTAAGAGGGCTGGCAGATGCCATAGAGTAAGTGTGGGTCCCCAGGGTTTGTATATTTTGGTTTATGAACTCCACCTACACACAGAAGTAATCATGAGGCCTCAGAAGTGCCCTTCCTGTCCTGGACTTTAGTGTGCAAAGAAAGAAGCAGAAGCCAGCCTTTTGCCTGCTGTGCCACACAGAGAGGTTTAAGCCGCTGATTGAGAGAACATTTTCTACCTAATTTATGAAAATGATAATCTTTATATATGAATGATTTGTTTTTCTGTTGTAGTAAAATACCATGACCATGTCAACACATAGAAAGAGCATGTTTATTCAGACTTGTGGTTCCAGAGGGAAAATCCAGAGCGGCAGGGGAGGCATGGCAGCAAGGGGACAAGGCTGAGAGGTCTTCAACTGTAAGCAAAAGCAGAGAGAGCAAACTGGAAGCAGAGTGAGGCTATGAACTCTCACAGCTGGTCCCCAGTGGTGCTTCCTTCTGCAAGGCTCCGTCACCTCCTCAGACATCAGCACGTAGAGGAACCACGTGCTCAAATACGCAAGGCTGTGTGTTGCAAGAGGCGCGCGGGCCTGCTTTTGGTCCCGGTGGCCACCCAGCTCCTGCAGCCTGGTGCCTGGCTAGCTTATACTCGAAATAATTACACGGAAATTGTATTCATTGAAATACTGCCTGGCCCATTAGCTCTAGCCTCTTATTGGCTACCTCTCACATATTTGTTTAACCCATTTCTAATAATCTGTGTGTCGCCACGAGTCGTGGCTTACTGGGAAAGATTCAGCGTGTCTGACCTGGAAGCTTCATGGCGGGCAGCTCTCTCTAACTCTGTCCCCTTCCCAGTATTCTGTTCTCTTTTCCCTTCTATCTAAGTCCTGCCCTATCAAAAGGCCAAAGCAGTTTCTTTATTAACCAATAAGAGCAACCCAAATACAGAAGGACCCTCCTACACCAGCTGTGGGAAATGTTTTTTCACTCAAACCACCTCAATGTGTCGTTTTAGCTTTGCTCCTGTCTTACTTGTGTTGTATTCTACATCTTAGCCTGTTTGGGTTTCGGCATCACTAAAGACCCATTAAGTTGATTAATGCGCCCTTTAATAATTTTGCGAGCCAATATAATATCCTAATGACTTAAGAAACATAGTGACTACAGTTGGATCTAAAATCTATGTGGAAATTAATGTTAGGAAAATTGGGTCTAATGGAAATTTGTGAAGTCTCTTTATGTCTCTTCTCCCTTCAATTCTGCCTGATGGGTTTTCGTCCCCCATTCACACAGAGTGGGGATGCCATGTCAAAAGACAAAACAGGTGAATTTGGAGCTCCTGCTCCTTCGTTTATTTTCCTCATGAGAAGGTAAGATTTACAAATTGAACTCAAGGTCTCACGTGCGGTGATTTGTATTTGAGTCTCTGCAGATGTCAAATGTGGTTTGTTGGTACAGCTGTCATCATTGTCATTGTTGACAACAGGTTACTGAGCCACCTGGGGAAAATATATTCAAAAATAACTGTAGTATCTTTTCCTATCTGTTTGCCTATGTGTAGTCTATGGCCTAGAATCTTTTTTATTTGTGTGTATGTGTGTGTGTGTGTGTGTGTGTGTGTGTGTGTGTGTGTGTGCTGGAAGTCAAAGAACAACTTCTTGAAGTTTGTGTTCTCATTCTATCATATGAGTCCTGGGGACTAAACTTGGGTCATTAGACTTGGCAGTAAGCACCTTTATCCAGTGAGATACCTTGCTGACTCTTTATTAACTTATTTCTTTTTTTAGATTTATTTATTTATTATGTACACAGTGTTCAGCCTCCATGTATGCCTGCAGGCCAGAAGAGGGGACCAGAACTCATTACAGATGGTTGTGAGCCACCATGTGGTTGCTGGGAGTTGAACTCAGGACCTCCGGAAGAGCAGTCAGTGCTCTTAACCTTTGAGCCATCTCTCCAGCCTTTATTAAGTTATTATTATAGAAGAACAGTCTTTCATCCTTGACTTATGTGGTAATTCTTGTTAATTATATTTGGTTAGTATTAGTGGAAGATTAATTACATGATGAGAACATTTAAATGGGCAGTATATGCAACCATGCATTAAAACCCAGTCTTCAGTTTCAAACAACAGGGAAACCTTCTCTCTGCTGTTGTGCTTTCATAGTCAGAGGTGCTCTGGAGGCTGCTGGGAGAAAAAAGACATCTGTGGTTTTAACTAGTGCCGGACCCATGTTGTTATACCAACCAGCTAGGCAACACGGCCTCCTGATGCGATAGTGGCATGACCATTTTGGGGTAGCCAGCAACCTTCTGATTGTATTGAAGGATTATTCAACAGGAGAGAAATCATGTCTGGTACTGTAAACTTGATCAAAATCCTATAACTTGGGAGGTCATAGGTCCCAGGATGGAGCTTACTATTGCTATTTTGCTAAATGACAAAGTAGTAAAACTGCCTCTAAATATGTTCATACCAACAGACTTGAGCTGCTCTCAGACTTGGCCAGAGAAATGTCTCCTTGCAATGAACAGCAATAATTCAATGCAGATTCATAATCAATGTGTGGACATCTGTATCAACTGCCCTCCTCCACGCAAATCTCAGAGATCATCACAGCAGAGGAGGTCATACTCGAAGTCACAGTGGCTGCAGCTGCATGCACAGACCAGCACAAAAGCAAGCCAACCAAAACTCCAGAATGGGTGGGGAGGATCTTACAAGGCTCCACCGCTACCCGAGGAGCCACTGGCACTCAATGTCTGCTGGGAAGGAGGACTCATTCCTCTTTGTGGATATGGCCACGAATGACGGATGCACCTGCATCCATGCACATATGAACAGTACTAATTTCGCTTAGAAAAGAAAAAAACTGAGAAGGGTGAAATGGAGAACAGGATATAATTATATTTCATTGTATGCATATATAAAATTCCCAAAGAATAACTTTTATAAATGATAAAAGTAAATAAATTATACATTATTATAAAATTAAAAAATAAAACACATATGTGTATCACACACACACAAATCTAATCTTCAGGGATCGTTCCTATATTGTGGGTATCTTCATATGTTTTGTGTTGCTATAATATTCACGACAATGAGTGATATATAAAGAAGTTTATTTTGCTCATGGTTCTGGTGACTAGGATGCCCAACCATCATGATGTGTGCTGGGGTCCTTTGACTGTAAATAACATGTTAGATAGTAGATGGCAGGACTGGATGTGAGAAGAGAGGGGATGCAAATGGAAATAACAATGGGTTGTAGGAGAAGAAGAGAGTTGAATCTCGTTGGTGGCAGAGGACACACCCACTTTCAGACTCCAAAGCTGAGATGCTTTGAAGTCTGAAAGGGACTCTTTGGAGTAGAGGGGTTTCAGGCATTCAGGTCTGCTTAGAAACAGTCTTGAACAAAGCCGGGGCGGGAAAATGCTTAAATATATTTTATTATTATTGTCATTTCAGATTTATTTTGTTATTTTATGTGTATGAATATTTTGCTTGCATGTATGTAACTGAACACGTATGTTCCTGAATCCTATGGAGGTCAGAAAAGGGAGTCAGTTCCCATTAGAGTTAAACATGGTTGCAAGCCACCATGTGGGTGCTGGGAATCAAACCTAGGTCCTCTGTAAGAGCAACAAGGACTCTTAACCACTGCGCCAATTCTATATCCCTTAAATCTTATTTAAAAATCTAGTAAATGAAATTGGTTTCTTCTGGAAATGAATTCAAAGGGGGAAAAACAATATTTTATTTTTTTTGGAAAAGGAACTTTCTTTTCTTAACTATGTTTTATTGACATATGATTCACATAGCATAAAAAACCCTACAATGCAAATGTCAGTAGGGTTTGGTGTTCTCAGAGGTTCTCACGATCCCCACCACCACTGCGCTTTAGCACAATTTCATCACAAAGAGAAAGCACACAGCCCTAAGCAGCCATCCTTGATGTCGATTGCCCAGCTCCTGCGAACAATCAGGCAGGTTTTCCTCCATGTGATTTCACCCTCTCTGGCGAGTCTACCTGAACAGAATGTTAAAGCATGCAGCACTTATCATCTCAAAGGCAGTCTGCAGGGGAGAACACTGGGGCCTGCTTTTGTTTGTTTGTTTTAATTACAAGAAACAGAAACAAAGAAACATAGCTCTTCTCAGATATCCATAGCTATTGAAGCACAGTTGGGCAGCTCATATAAAACACTCATTGGAAGCTTTCACTTGAAGGATAAACTGTGCTTGAGAGTGCCTTCAATGTTGAATCTCGTTGGTGGCAGAGGACACACCCACTTTCAGACTCCAAAGCTGAGATGCACTTCAGGGCTGTTTCTTTAACATAACAAAGTGTCCACTGACCCACAAGGTGTGGCGTATAGTTATTTTTTCCATAATATAGCCCCTGAAGTGAGACTTAACAAGACGATTGGCCAAGGCAGAGATGGAGTAGACATGAGAACACTATGTTCGAAAAAATAAAAATAGTAAAATATGACTAATATTCTAATGGAAAGAGCACATCACAGGTCCACAATTCCATTCTGAAAAATAAAAATAACTTAACTTCAAAAAAGCCAAAGACAATATTTAAGTATGACCTAATATTACCTTTAAAAAGAATTAGATTAATGGGACTGGAGTCGTTGTAGTTAGGAGAGAACTCTGCATTAGCAGAGAGTGGATTCTGGTTCCATTCCCAGCAGTCAATGGGCCTCCCAACTGCCTGTAACTTCAACTCCATGGGATCTAATGTCTGTCCTCTTCTGGCCTTTGCAAGTATCTGCACACATATGGATCACACACACACATACACTATTAAATTTTTTAAAAAGTATTACATTGAATTGCTGTTCACATCTTCTGATGGGATAACAAGAAAATATTTCTATAATTCCAGAACTCAGGAGGTGGAGGCAAGAGCAATTGAGGCCAGTATGAACTACATGAGCCTCTGGCGTAAAACAAAACCAAGAGTAAAGAAAGAAGAGTAACAAGAGAAAAACAGAAATAAGTTCAGTTTTCCTGTTTCTTGTCTATTTCCCCTTTCAAGGGGGATCTATATGTTTTTATCTTAGGGTTCACGCTGTTACTTAGCTTCTCTAGAGTCATGGACCATAGGCTCACTATCCTTTGCTTTACAGCTAGTATCCACTTATGAGTGAGTACATACCATGTTCATCTTTCTGGGTCTGGGTTACCTCACTCAGGATGATTTTTTCCTAGTTCCATCCATTTGCATGCAAATTTCAAGATGTTATTGTTTTTTACCACTTAGTAGTACTCTATTGTGTAAATGTATCACATTTTCTTTATCCATTCTTTGGTTGAAGGGTATCTACATTGTTTCCAGGTTCTGGCTATTACAAATAATGCTGCTACGAACATAGTTGAACAAATATTATTGTAGTATGATATACCTTTGGGTAAGAGTGGTATTGCTGGGTACTGAGGCATGTTGATTCCCAATTTTCTGAAACCACCATACTGATTTCCAGAGTGTTTGTACAAGTTTGAATTCCCACCAGCAATGGAGGAGTGTTCCCCTTTACTCCACATCCTCTCCAGCATAAGCTATCATTGGTGTTTTTGATCTTAGCCATTCTGCCTGATGTAAGATGGTATCTCAGAGTTGTTTTGCTTTGCAGCTTTCTGGTGGCTAAGAGTGTTGAACATTTCCTTAAGTGTTTTTCAGCCATTTTAGATTCTTCTGTAGAGAGTTCTCTGTTTAGTTCTGTACCCCATTTTTTAATTGAATGATTTGGAATCTTGATGTATAATTTCTTGAGGGTGGAAGGGGAAGAGAAGGGGAGAAGGGGAGGGGAGAGAACTTGAGGGAACAGGATAGTCAAGATGGAGGAAGAACAGAAATGAGAGTAAGGAAAGAGATACTTTGGTTGAGGGAGCCATTACAGAGCTTGCAAGAAACCTGGCACTAGAGAAATTCCCAGGAATTCCCAGGGATGACCCCAGCTAAGACCCTAAGCAATAGAGGAGAGGGCGCCTGAACTGTCCTTATCCTGTAGTCAGACTGATGAATATCTTAAATGTCGCCATAGAGCTTTTATCCAGCAACTGATGGAAACAGAGTGGAGTACTGGGCTGAGCTCTCAAAGTCCAGTTGAAGGGAGGAGTGAGAATATGAGCAAAGGGGTCAAGATCATGATGGGGACACACACTTAAACAGTTTGCCTGAGCTAATAGGAGCTCACCAACTCCAGCTAGACAGGGAAGGAACCAGCATAGAATCAAACTAGGCACACTGAATGTGGATGACAATCGTACAACTGGGGCAGATTGCTGGGCCACTGGCAGTGGGACCAGGATTTATACCTGCTGCTTGTACTGACTCTTTGGGAACCCATTCTCTTTGGATGAATACCTTGCTCAACCTAGACATAGTAGGGAGGGCCTTGGACCTCCTCCAAAGCAATGTGCCTTACCATTTCTGAGGAGTGGGTAGGGGGGTCAGGTGGAAGGCAAGGTGGAAGGAATGGGAGGAGGAGATGGAGTAGAGATTGGAATTGGTATGTAAAATAAAAAAATTGTTTTCTTCTTAAAAAATAAAAATAAAAAAGGAGCACTTCCTACTCTTACAGAAGACTGGAGTTCAGTTCCAAGCCCTCACATAGACAGCACAACCACCTGTCACTCTTGTTCCAATCATCTGTCACACATTTCTGGCCTTCTCATCTCCCCCACACACACATTTACAAATAAAATAAACCTTTTAAAAATAAGTGAAGCCATCAATCAAATTAGAGCTCATTCCAGTAACCACATGTAAAACGACTCTGTGTGGGGTGTGTGTGTGTGTGTGTGTGTGTGCGTGTGTAAAAACCCTATTTCCAAATGAGTCCTGGTTCTGTGGGCCTGGAGGTTAGGACTTCAGATAACAGCTCATCCAAGAGACCCCAAGAGAATATTGACAACTATATAAACTAATGGCACACTGATCCATTCCCTGCTGAACTCTTAAGTCATCCGCTGCTTTGTTTAGCTTTTGCTTTTGTTTTCTACATCTCTACTCTTTTCTCTGTGAGAAAAATCATAAGTAGGCTCCTGGGAAAGCAAAAAAGAAAGTATCATTCGTCTTTTTCTCAATGTGTGGAAAGTTCCACCACTTAAAAACCGACAGAGGGAGATGCATCACAGGCTCTTGGTATCTTGATGAACTGGGTGTTTATTTTTATCCTGACCAAAGGTATGTCTTGGCTTTTAGATCATTGTTTCAGTGCCTAGATATGATGAGAAAGGCATCAAGAAGTCTTTGGGAAACAGGAGGTCAGCTCTACTATGAGAAAGAATAAAGCAAATAGTTGAGCTAGCAAACATTTACCCAGGTCAGCTATGTGCAAACACCATACATCAGGCAGATCCAAAGGTAAGCAAAGCATATGGTCTTGTCTGCAAGAAGAGATGAACTAACTTTTAAAAGTCAATGACAGGTTAATTTTAGAAATCAGGAAGTATAAATTGATTTCTCTGAAGAGAAAGAAAAAATGAAATAGAAAGTTGAGATAGCTGTGTCCACCTTATAATAATCAAAACTAGGATAGTGGCAACATACATATCTTAATGAAGCAGTTCCTGCTTAATGTTTAATGCCCTAAGATAGACCAGTTATTAAAAGTGGTGTTAAAATTTTACATTGGATGAAGACACATCCATTTTAAAATATGTCACTCACCTATAATTCTCAAAATGACAGTAGACAAAATGAAACTTCTCTTTCAAGAATGAGTTGTTGGTCATAATAATACTGTTAAACATATCAAACGCGAGGAGTGATTATGCAGCTATTAATTAGAGTGAGCCTGTAACCAGAACATGGCCATTTTGCTACAAATACAAGTCCAGAAAGAGCTGTAACAACATTAGTGCCAGCAGTAGAGTTTATTCTTGGAGTGTTTTAAAGATTATGGAGATCAAATATATGCCTCTAATATTAGTATTAGCGTACTCATTTTTATTTGTGTAGCTAGTTAAACAGTATTGTGTTTAAATTCTTCTATCAACTTAGTGTGAAGATACATGTAAGCAATGTAGAACTATGTACCTTTCAACAAAAGAATAGAAACTTTAAAGAATTTTGAGGTGCAAGACAAAATGTGGAACAATGTCTAGGAAATATCTTGAAGACCAAAGTGATTTCAATAGACCTGTTTGTGTGGGTATCTCCTCAGCATGGTCCCCCCATTCTCAGGACTATACCCCTCAATACAGGGAACTACCTCCCCATGGGAAATTTTATGACTTGTTTTTTGGCTAGAAAGGGAGAGGTTGGAGAGTCCTTATTACACTTGCTGTTTCTCAAGTTCCTAGCTCAAAATACTCAAAATACCAAAGTGCCCTATATTGGGGGAGGTGTGCTCTGAGCCCTGCAAAGTCATGGGAGTATCATGAACAGCAGAGTAGCATGACCAACCTGAACTTAGTGGCACCACCTTGGGCCATTAAACAGAGACTGCTCTTTAGTTTCCTGCAGCCCAGACCTGAATAATCACACAGAAACTATATTAATTACATCACTACTTGGCCAATGGCTTAGGCATATTCCTAGCTAGCTCTTACATCTTAAAGTAACCCATTTCTGTTATTCTGTGTATTGCTATGAAGTTGTGACTTGATAGTAAGGTTCCAGCATCTGTCTCCTTTGGCAGCCTCATGGTGCCTGCGTGACTCTGCCTTCTTTCTCTCTGTGTTCAGTTTTCCCACCTAGCTCTATTCTTCCCTGCCATAGGCAAAAGCAGCTTCTTTATTTACCAATGGCAATAAAACATATTCACAGCACACAGAGGGGAATCCCACATCATCAATGGTGCCATGAGAACAGACTGGAACTCAGCAAGTAAAGGATGAAGGGACCACATGGTGTTGCTTCTCTGGGACTTGGCACTGAACCACTAGCAGGGGTGATCTGTATACTGGTGTTCAAGAAGCATAAGAAACACAGTGTGTGCAGCAGAAAAGTCAGCACGACAGTGACTGCGGCTGGCCTCCATTTTCACTTTCTAGTTCTCCAGACCTCAAGTGAGAACCTTGCTCTTTCAAAATAGTTTTTAAATTGCAATTCCAAGTTGAAGTCACAAAAGTTCAACTAGCACCTATTGTTTGATTTTCAGTAGGTCAACATATCAACCTACACAGAGTCTATGTGCACATGGTTCTTTCAAGACATCCATCTTCACCAGGACAGCCACATCTTCCATTCTTTTCAAATGAAAAGTTCAACCTTTCCCCTTCCCCATTCCCCATTCAGGGGACAGTAACTCACGTATAACGTCCTGTCTTTGAATTTCCAGAAAGTTCCCCGGCCTTCCATTGCCCTTCACAGTCTAGACCCCCCCCCTTTCCTGCCTAAACAACATCATCATTGCATCCCTGGACCTCCTGCTCCATCCTGTCCCCCAAATGCCTTCTGTAAAGTGTATCACTATCCTGCTTTAAGTGCTACAGAATTGCTTGGTTGTCTTCAAATGGAGAAGAATTTGGGATTACAAGATCAGCCCCTGCCTGTCTCCAGGAGTCCCTCTCCTGGTGTCTCATACATGCTGTGGGGCAGCCGGACCTGCTACACAGAGTCTGTCAGCGAGAAGGTCCTCTGTATTCTCCCCTGTACTAGTTTCCCGCCACTGCTGTGACAAGTTACTGGAAACAACACTGCTGTCTTCAACAGTCTAGAGGCACGAAGCACGGTGCACAGAACAAAGGCAAAGGGTTAAGGTGTTAGGTCCTCAGAGCTGAGCTCTTCCGTCAATAGAACCTAATTCCTTGCCATGTTGCTTTCAGTTCATCATGGAGACCTCTTCGTTGTCGTATTCATCTTCCTTTTATAAAAAAAAACCCGTGCTTGCATATAGAGCCCACCCAGATACTTCATGACGTTCTACCCCAAGATTTTTGATTTAGTCACAACTGCAAAATACCTTTTCCCATACCTTGTTGACTCCCCAAGTCATAGGGAAGGGGGAGAGGAAGAGGACAGGGGAAGGGGAGGGAGGGGAACTGGGATTGGTATTTAAAATGAAAAGTAAGTTCTTTTAACAAAAAATAACAAATTTTTAAAAATGCCTTTGGCCACTAAAGGTTCATAAGCCACAAAGTTGGAAGGTTTCTATCTTTGAGGCCATTGTTTGACCTACTCCAGCTTTTCCTGTAGAAATCTAGTCTCTTCTCTGAGAAATTTCTTTCCAGGGACTTCACTAAGACAACCAATTGTCTGGGTTTGCCTGGGACTCCAGGCATAAACAGAGCTTTCATTGTGAAAACCAGAAACTGCCGGGCAAACCAGGATGAATCAGCCTCCTAAAGCTTTGCTCCTGTTTCTATGCTACCCGCGGTGTAATGCTTATTTCATGGTGTTTTCAGTTTTAAATCCCACTTCCCTAGTCTTCCTGCTCTGCTGGGCTGTGGGCAGCTATGTGTCTTTTGCGTTTCCAGCGTACACCAGCTCCTTCTTGAATGTTTGGCCATCAGTGGAGTTTGCAGTGTGGCCCTCAAGTCACCGATAATCTAAGCAAAATGAATCTTTTCCATCACATGACAAAACCAAAACAAAAAGAACTCTAAACGCCAGTATAATTTGCTATGCTCTCTGGAATACTCTTTCCCCATCTGCTTTGCAAATTTGAGTTAAATTAGACAGTGTTCTTTGCAAGAACCCAAATATTCATAGTTCTTGACAGAACACACTGTCTCAGAACAGCGGAGTTTCTACGGTGAGCTGCTGACAGCCTTAGAACGTGTTTCTTTCACAGTTCCTTACCATACACAAAGCAAATTGAAAGCAGACTTGAAATCAGATTTGGGGAGATTTCTGGCATCTCTTTATTCTCTTAGATGACAATAAAGCTGAACCACTCCTGGAATCTGCCTCTTGAATGCCGTGGCTGCCAGAGCATAAATGTATGACTCACTTTGGTATCGCTCTCCCCTGAGCCTGTTTCTCAGCTCTGTTCACCTCTGTGAAAGTGTCCTAGGATGAAAGTACCCTGCAACTTCATCACAGTTAATAGGAAAGTAGCTGATTAAAAAGATAGATCTGGACAAAGATGTCATTAACACAAGCCATTGGTTCTACAACCCCAGTTCTCAGAAAAGCCATTTCTAAGCAGTGAATTCATTTGTACCCTCAATCCAAGTGTGCCTACCATGCTCATGGACAAACATACTGATGGAGACCATGGGCAGTAAAGGGGAGAAGGAATTGTAATCTATATCCCAAATGGGAGAAGTAACAAATCAAATTCTATATTACAAATACTTCAAAACATGAGCTGAGCAAGAAGATAAGAAATTACTAATGAATGAGAAAAAGATTCTGATAACTTCCAAACTAAATTCAACTTTATTTTACCCTCATTTATCTAGACTCACAAAATGATTATGGCTTCATTCAGAAGTGTAGCACACCAATCAAATTAAAGGACATAGCACAAGCATAGTCTGATATCAGTAATTCTTCGCTGGAGATACTTGGAATGCCACCAAAGCTTGAAGATGCAAATAAAAGCAGATATACATTAGTCTGAAAAATAAGTAACTTAAATTCTACTTAAATCTTTTCAGCAATACATAATTAGGGCAGAGCTCTATTGACTCCTTTGAAAATACAAGCACGCAAGCACACTGGTCTGAAATCCTTGTAAGTGTAATGAGAGGAGCATGTCTGATCAGTGAAATGCAGCCATGGAAACCTGACTGGAGACCGGGTTGGAGCCTGGGTGGGGTGACCAGTTCTTTTTGTGCCCTTGTCATGAGCCTGCAAGTGAGACATTGTCATGATTTCGCCTCCATATTTCCTGAAGAGTCTCCTACCTAGGTGCTGTTCAATATGTTTTTTACTAACTAGTTTATGAGATAAATACATAAAGCAGTGGAGTGGGGAAATTGGATTTCCAGAGCATGTGTAATCGCTGCACTGCCTAGATACGAGGACACCAAGCTATGAGAGCGAGAAAGGGAAAGGCCCCACTGCCTTTCACAGGATTCACCACAAATTTAAAATGAGATCAGAGTAAACAGCAGCTTTTATCTAGCCTGAGAAAACTGGCAAGGCCAACTAAGTTCATGTTAAACATTAACTTCTGCCAGGGATTCAGGATGCAGAATTGGTGTCAGAACTGGGAGCTGTCTTATGAGTCACTGCCAAACTGGTTCTATTGATCCAAGAGACTTCAGGCACCATTGACAACCTGGTACTGCCTCTCCAAAATCACAGTCATTTCCTGGTGCTCATCATATCTTTTCTTCTTTCCATCTGCCTTTCTCCCCCTTGTGATTCTTTGAGTTAATCATTTTCTTCTCTGGGCCTCTTATACTTGGTTTTATTAGAGGGGTAATCAGCAAAAACAGTGGCTCCAGGTGATTTCTTTAAAACTATAAGAATTGGCAAACATTCTCAGATTTTGGTAACTGAAGTTGTTAACTCCATTTTCAGAATATGTTAAAAAGTGGGGCAAGCAAAACATCTCTGTGATCAGCCTCATTTGAAAAGAAAACAGGTGAGTATAGATCAGTGGGGAAGGTTGAGCAAAATATATTGGAGGCAAGAGGGTGGGTGGAAAGAGGATGGGTAATGGGTAAAGGGAAGTAACATGGACCAGGAAGGGGCTCATTGGAAGAGTGTGTAACACCAGGACTGATGAATTAAGCTTGATCCTGGCCCCCACATAGTGGAAGGACATTTATAAGTTATCCTCTGACCCTCTACATGTATGCTGTGGCATTTACATGTTTCCCTGTTCCACAGTCTCTCTCTCTCTCTCTCTCTCTCTCTCTCTCTCTCACACACACACACACACACACACACACACACACACACACACACACACACACACACACAAACACAGGAACACATATATACAGCAATATATCCATACACACAAATACACAGACACCAAGGCACATGCACAAATAAATGAACATAATAAAGAATTTTAGTAGGGTACAATTGGACAAGAATAATCTCTGACACCCCACAACACAGCGGGGTAACTATGGTGGACGACTATTAATAGTACACATTAGAGGTGAGTTGAGTGTTTGCAACACAAAGGAAATGTGGCTATCTGAGATGATGAGCTGAAAAAAACATGATACACGTTCTTTAAAACATCACAGGACACATGATAAATATATATAAGGTCCATGCGCCGATATAAATGAAAAAAAATAAAAACATACCTGAATAAATTAGATATCTAGCAGACTAACTCAATTATACTGTTCTTTACAGTTAAGTAAAACTTTCCCCCAAATTAGCCCTGATCCAGATGTTAGTTTGGAAACCAATGATCTAATTCCATCTTCTAAACCTTAGCTGAAAAGGATTCAAGGTCAGAAACTCTTAGTCAATAGTTTCACTGTAGTGACTTAATTCACTCTCTCTGCACCCAATGGTACTGAGAAATAAACAGGATGACACACTACTTCCACAGAGGGATTACCTGAAGGACTGCAGGTCAACGGATCACAGAGATCATTGCACATCCATGTTAACTGTGGCACTGCTCATGATGGCTCAGTCACAGAACCAGTGTCTGTCCACCAGCGCAGGAATGAAGAAAATGGTTAGACATACACAGTGGCAGTGTGTTGGTTGCTCCAGCTGTAAGGATGAAGTTATGTCATTTACAAGGCAATGGATAAGATTATCATTTTGAAGTAATTAAATCAGATTCACCAAATATCATGTTTGCTCTCATTTCTCAATCCTAGACATACAGAGCTATATAAATTCACATGTATCATGAAAAATAGAAGCAAAACTGTAGGGGACTGAAGGGGACAAACAGGATGGGAGCATGGCAGGGGAAGATGTGGCCAAAATATATTATATAGATGTCTGAAGATATTTGTGAAATCAAGAGCTACGCACAATGGTTATACACCAATAAAACCAATAAACAAAACTAAAATAATTATTAAAATCATCATATAAAACATATAGGTATAATTATTTCAGTGTTTTCCTTGTTCTCTGGAAGCATCTTGTTTGGATATGGTCAAGAGCCTTGAGTGACAAAGTCTTAAGCAGCTAGGAATCTCAGTGATGCTCCACAAATAATTTTCTTCACCCCTGATGTATGTCGAAACTCAGTTCCCCTTGAAAACCAATATCAGTCACTATAGACAGTAAAGAACTCATGCTCTGTGTATCACCATCGGCCTACAACAGGCAATGAAAATCTTGCTTTTTGATTCAGTGTAATTATATTCCCTATAACATGCATTCTTCCTTTAAGTATAGAAAGCCCCCATAGTTGATAATTACATGGATATAAAGAGAAATATCTTCCAAATATATAATACAAGCTAAAATACGAGTAGAAAGTCAGTTGTGACTGTGCAGTCTTGCTTGGTTCATGGACATGTGGCTTCCAGCACTCGGAATAATGATACTTTATATTTGCCATATGGAATATACCACATTTTACTGGGAACCTTCTGAACTTAGAGACCTTTTCCCCAGATGGTATCATAAAATAAGCCTTCAGATGTCATTCTGCATGGACTCTTGACTAAACATCATGAAATTGTCATATCAAGGGCTTATCGATAGTATCTGTATAGGTAGATTAAAAACTCAGAAATAGTGTAGATGGATAAGTCATGGCGATAGTGAGCACAGACCAGTAGCCCCACACTCCGTTCCCACCTCTGTGTCTACTTTAAATACCACCATTGACCAGTGATTGCAGCACTACTGAAAGAGACTGACATCCCTCAGAGAGGTAAGTTTTGTAATTTATTTACTTGAAATAAAAAGATGGTTCCTCACTTGACTATCCTTTAATAGATGTGTACCTAGAACAGGCACCCTCCCCCTCTGCTCGCCCACACGCCTCTCTCCCAGACCTTTACATCAAGCTTCTGTATTGTTCTTCTCACACCCTTAACTCTGGATAATCAGCTTAGCTCTGCTTTTCAGTATTAAGTTGACAAAATGCTGCCGAGGGCTCTCCCTGATGGGAGTGTACTCTTGCCATGCTGTCCTTTCCAGTGTTGCCCTAAGGGAATTCATGACAGGAACTCAGGGCAGGAGCCTAGAGGCAGGAACTGAACCAGAATCTGTGAGGAACCCTGCTTACTGGCTTATTCCCATTGACTTGCTAAGCCTACTTTCTTATATATCCCAGGACTTCCAGACCAGGATTGGTACCACCCACAATAGGTTGGGCCCTCCCACATCAAGCATTAATCAAAAAAAATTCCAGGCAGACCTGCCTATAGGCCTGTGTTAGGGAGGTGTTTTCTCAATTGAGAATCCCTCTTCCCAGACGACCCTAGCTTGGCCAACACAAGCAGCTGTCCTGGAAGCTGACGTCGCTCTCCTCACCTTACATCTGTGCCTCGTGTCTCATGGATACCAGTTGCATTTTATACTGTAGTGGTATGTTTATGTACAAATTTATATTAAATATTCACTTACATCCCAAGGTCAGGTGTTTGGTCTTTGTTACACCCAGGGTCAAGCTAAATATGATTTTCAAGTTGAGACTATATGACAGAGGAACCCAAGTCACACTCCAAACATGTAAGGGCCATGGCAAGCTTGCACCTGACAAGTTCGCCCCGAGCTCTGCATGCTACCGAAGCCTGAGGAAAGGCCTCGTGTTGCTTTCCTTAGTCTCCTCTCTATTTAAATCCGCCAGTGTTGAAGGTTTGGAGCAACCGGAGGGAGCGGCTTTCCTAGCTCCAGAGGAACTCACACAACGTGGTCTCCACATTTGCAGTGGGCCAGACAAGGTATAGAAAGGTAGATCTCATCCTACGAAAAGTCACTGAATGTTTAAGATTCCTAAAAATACCTCTCTTAGTGATGGGTCCCTTGGTACTAAATTGGTTCACCCTATGCTCCATAGTTGCCTTGTGAAGTCAGGAAGGTGCCTCTCACATAATTTCATGAAGGCAATGTATTAGCACAGCTTCCTGAAGGAGCCAAGATGACCAAGCCCCCTGCAAACCACATCATAATAAGATGAACTGAATGAATGTAAGCAATGTAATCTGTTGTCTCAACTACTTGAAAACAAACTGCTTCTTATGCAGTTAGCTGAAAGAAACACCATTTGCTGGATCCATAGGTACACTCCACAGCAGGACTTGCCTTTATTGATATTCCAGGGAAGATACAAAAGCCAGTACTTCAACTGCAACCAGAGTTGACATCTTATTATATCTCTAAAATCCTGGTCATTAAGAAATGCTCAAAAAATTGGTATCTTGGGCAGGCAAGATTGATCAGTGGGTAAAGGTGCTTGTCATCAAGTCTGATGACCAGAGCTCATCCTCCAGAATCCCCATGGAGGAAGGAGAGAATCATCCTCCACAGTGTCCTCTTACCTGTTCTAGTGTGTCATGGCACACACAGAGTTAAATAAATAAATATTTAGAAAATGCTGATATCTTAATGAATTTTCCCAACTGCTAAATGAATGCTGGCATGCTTGCCCAGCAAAGCGTTAAAAACATGTAGGTTCAGGACCAGAGTAGAAGTAAAATTAGGTAATCCTCTTGGTGGTGGGTGGCAGACTTGAAGTTCTGAGGTCAAAAGCAGACCTGGTCTTACTCCAGAAGGGAGTTGGATTCCTTGAGTTTACAGGGCGATTGGGTGCTGATTTCGAGGGAAGCAGAGCTCTATGCTCTATGCTTTGCTTAGAAATTGCCAAAACTCTGGTTGGGGCACGAAATGGATCAAAACTAAAGCCCCTGGGAACCCTCAAATCATTCAGCGGTAGATTCAGTGGTCCAACTCAGCTCAGAGGAGCCAGGAGTGTTATGTACCGAGGAGCCACAGTGGATAGTGGTGCCTGGCACGCTCATGGCAACTAGGATCCAGCAAAAGCAGAGGCTGGATGCCAACACCACGGAGAAGAAAGCTGGGACCCTGAAAAATTATTGGGTTTCAGTGTTCTGGCATGCAGGCAGCCTTCAGCTAGAACAAACTGTATTTATTCAGTAAGACTCTAAATAGTACTTTTTTTTCTGGTGCAGTTATTAAAAAATGACTATCTTTTAATATTCATGGGGAATTGATTATAGTTACACATTCAAATTCCTTATATAAAGTACATAAAGTGACATAGTATTTGCATCTAAGCATATTCCCCCATATACTTTCAACTCTAAATTGCTTATAATACAATGTAAACTCTATGCCAGCATACGTCATACTGGGGAGGCGGGTTAGGGAACGGTGACAAACGTCTATCCGTGTTCATCAGAGATACATTTTCCCCATGCATTTTCAGTCTGCTGGTGAGGAAGGGTGGAGGCAGAGTGTAGACTGTACTCATAATTCACTTGAGCAAGACAGTGAACTGGGAAGACCTGGGCAGCCACCAGCCATGACAATGCAGAGGCCTTCAGAGAGGAGTCTGCAGCAAAGGCTGACCCTTGGTTTCTCCTGAGAACTCAGCTTCAAGCTGCTCCCTGTAGTCTCCTCACAGCCTGTGACCACATCGCTCTTTAAGAACTTTCTGAATGCTGTCACCTTGGAGAGACTGTGCTGAAAGGAGAAATCGGCGCACCCTTCCTCCCGCCCTTCCGAGAGAAGGTCGGCAGGATCTTATTTGAATGAAAATGAAAACTAATTTCTTTCATGTGTTTTCCCAAGGAACATTGCTATGAGCACTGTGGCTATAAAAATAGTTCTGCTCACTCCATTACTTCTTAATTAAATACAGACTTCTCAACACAGTTAGAAAAGTAGAGTAATAGCCCAAGGGCTGTGGTTTTCCACATTATTCTCACCCAGCACAAAGAAAGCATTCTCTACCATTTCTTCCCAGTTGCATAATGACTGAAAAACCACCAGGAGGTTTTTTTTTCTTCAGGCAGAAATTGGAAGCCCTGTTTTATTGGATTTTACATCTTTTTGACAAATTCAATAGTCCTACTCTAGTTGGTTAAATAAACAGCGCCTTATTTAGCTCAGTGGAAGTTAGGCTTGGACCCTGACTGCCTGCCACAGCCTCTTCTCAGAGACTGAAGAAACAAAAATCTCTAGAGAACTGTTTAAACAAATTATTCTATGCTACGTATCCTTTGGGTGGGAGTTATCTCAGTGGGAGAGTGCCGAGCTCTGGTTTTGAGCCAGCATAAGAAAGACAAGGAGGGGAGAGAAAGGAAGGAATGGAAGGGGGGAGAGAAAATGAGAGGGGAAGAGTGAGAGAAAGTATTGCAGCTTCTTTTAATGTTTTATTATTCAATAAAGCTTGGGAGTCAAATATTAGGAAATAAACCTGATTGATGCATGGAGCAATGGAGAAATAATCACCTCACCCTCTTCTCTACCTTTCCCGAATGAAAAAGACCACCCATCTTTTAAGGCCCTCCTTATTATCTCTGTCTCTTCTTCTGAGTCCACCAGAAAACTCTATGGCCCACTCCTGGCAGTCTCAGAGTGAACACAAACAAATCTCCCACAACAAGAAAGCTTTATTTGTTACATCATTCTGCAAGATTCTCATGGAAAACCAATAATATTCCACTCATGACCACAAAGTATTCAAGAACTGTGTTTGTTATAATGATGGCTACAGATGAACAGCATTGCAGGGTACTTATTAGGGTGGTCAGAGTCGGTCTAAATACAAATGGAAAGACTGGAAATGGCAAAACGTCTCCACAAGCAGAGTTTGTATAATTTACTTCCGTTGATTTTCACTTCCACCTGTGGGCTGATGACGTACCGGCTGTGGGGAAGGCGTAGGCGTTTCCATCAACAGGAGCTCACACATCCCAGCGGGGCTGAGACCTTTCTATGACTTTCAGAAATTAAAATAATAAAGGTCTAATTTTTGAGAACCATATTTTGGTGAATTCTGTAGATTACAAAGGTTATAGAAATTGGAAATAACATTCTCTGGTCTATTTCCCAAGAAAGTTGTGGCTACCTCTGAGAGTATACATTTTGTAAGGAGTCATAGTTCAGGTTTGTCCTCTGGGGTCCACACTGTATACATCAGTTCTACAGATTTTTATTCTTTGAAGAATCCATTAAGTCATTTTTCAAACATTTCTTGCCCCCAGCTGAGATTTGAAGGAGCTTGTTTGGCCTGATCTTTGGAAGGACAGTCAGATACAGAGCCATAGGAAATGTGTGAAGCCAGGTGTGATGGGTTATACCTCACACAGCATGTGGGAAGCTGAGGCAGGAGAATAATCATCAATTCAAGCCTATGCTGCCTGGTAAGTTCTGGGCCAACCTGAGTTACTAGTGAAAACCTGTTAATAAAAGTGATGAATTCCACATGTAAGTTTGAAGGGCATAAAATTGAGTGCACAACAGGATTAAATGTGCTGATTATCAAAGAATTTGGAATACCCAATGCTTGATTGGTGCCATGAAATATCCTTTAAGGCCTCACTCAGAAATAAAAACCTATTTATTGTTCCACATCACCTAGCAATGACTTCTCTAACATAAGAGACTGAGCATTTTTTAAAGGTGCATCACTAAACATATTCCCTGTGGCACCAATTCCCAGCAGCCACAGAATCCACTTCTTAAAATGGCCCCAGACTCTCCAGCATGACCTGCAGCCAGGCAGCTCAAGACTGAGCATTTTAAAAAGGATTATAGCACAGCAGAAAGAAGAAAACAAAGTTCAATTTGCGTTACTAGAGGAGTAACTGAAGTTAATGGGACTTAGACCTGAACAAGGGAGGGACAATGATGTTTGTACATCAGGGTTTTCAAACGGGCTCTTGATGTGCCTATCTGTGGAAGGAGCTTAGGAAGCAAGAGTAGACCAGGGAGGAGATGAGCTGCCTTGAGGATGACAAGGCCCTGCTGATCCAGAGAGAAGCTCTGGATGCAAGGTGTAAGGAAAAGTAGCTCTCCTCCATCTTCTGAGGAACTCTGGGTCTCCTCAGACACTGCGGGAAGCCATGGAGACAGAACGATTGCCCTTCTCCAAACAGTGGCCCCAGTGCTGAGTTGAGCTAACAGAGCAAGGTCTTTGTGACCTCAGACCAACCAGATCCTGTATGTAGGAGCCTCTACCCCCAGAAGGATGCAAGAATTGGCTGAGCCACTCCGCCCAACCACCACTATCCCAAAAGACAAGCTCGGAGAGCTGCCATCTGCCAACACTTTAACAGCTGGTGGAGAGTGTCCTTTTTGTAAGGGGACAGAAAACATTGGTGAAAAGGGATGTTCTGAGTGAACATTAGTGCCCACTAACAACTTTGATCTCTTCTCTCCCCTGGATACATATTTCTCCATCACATTTATTGCTGTTCATCTCATTACGCTGCTGCTTTATTGCCTCTGGTTGGTAGAACGTTAGCACTTGTTCATTGAGGCTTTGACTCTGTGTGGACCATTTGTACATGTAATTTGGAAATATTTACTCTAAGTTCATCTTCAACAGTTATAAGTTAATCAGAAATAGAAAAACAGGTCTATAGAGAAGTTTTATGGTGTCTATTATTTGCCAGTCTGTATTTCAGTTCTTTCTTGGTTTCTAGCTAATAGATTTTGTTCTCTGGTTTCAACTGCACCTCTGTTTAACTGCTGTCATGCCTTGTCCATGATTGGGCACTAGCGATTGAATCCAGGATGGTTCTGTGTGTTAGGGACTGCACCCAGGATTTCTCTGTGCTGAATGTGCCATACACAGAGCGACACCCTCACCCCTTCTCCGGGGTGTCTGTGAAGCCTAGAGGAAGGATGCGCCTCCTTGGTTCAGGCCATTGTATGAAATGAAATTCTTCCAGAAGAGGACTTAAAACTAAGAAAATAATTTTTAGGAAGTTCACTTTTTAAAGTCATAGCAGAAATTGTTCTGGATTTAAATCAAAATTTGCAACCATAGAAAAGAATGCAATAAAATACAAATTAGTTTAACCCAATTTTTTTTAAAGTAAGCCTGGCATTACTGACATTGCACAGCGATGTCACCCCACAATGCTGCTGCAACATTTGTTCTGCTGGTCCAGACTGGCACTGACATTACCTCTACATTTAGCAATTGCAGCATCACTTTTTCATGATGGAAAAAACTTGTATATTTTTTTTGACTTATTTTGTCAAACTCATATTAGCAAAGCCTTTTTTGTCTGAAGAAAATCTTGGACACAAATTTCTTAATTTCCTGAAATAAATTTCAATCAAAATTTTTGCCAACTTGGTTATTAAGTGTGCTTTCATGATATCAACTTTATTATAATCCCATGACAAAGTAATGATATTTATTAAAGGGTTTTTATAAAAAAATCATATATTGGGCTTAAAGAGATGATTCAGTTAAGAGCAATAGACCCACATACAGGTTCACAAATGTCTCTAAACTCCAGTTTCAGGGGCTCTAACAGCCTCTTCTGGCCTCCACAGGCCTCAAGCACTCACATGGTACATTCCATACATGTAGACAAAGCACACTCATAAACACAGTTTTTGAAACTATATATTGTCTAAGCACGCATGCTTGGCATATTCAATTGTTATGAGCATTTTATTTCTCCTGTAGACTACGAAAGAATGTTTGTAAAACAACATATATGATACAGAGTTAACTTGCAAAATATGTAAGAGACTCCTACAATTTAAACCTGTCATAAATCTATCATGAGACCCCCTCCTTTCACTGAGGAGCTTTGGGACTCTAATGGTTGCTGGAGAATGGGAGAGTCCAATTCCCTCGGCCTAGTTAATAGCCCCCCACACACACTTAGCAAGCAACCCTAATTAAACACAGTGAGCACACACAGATGAAAGTAGGAGGAAGACTTACGAAGAAGAGATTTGGCAGGAGTAGAAGTGCAGATAGGAGAAAATATAACCAAAATTACATATATAAAATGAAATTGTGGAAGAGTAAATTTTTATTAAAGTGAAAAATCAAATAACACAATTTTAAAATGTTCTTACTAGATCTGATAGCATGCAATTGATAATTCTAGTTACTCAAGAGACTGAGGCAGAAAAATTACTTGGGGTTCCAAAATTGAAAGCCATCTTGGCAACATAGCAAGATCTTGCTCCTTGAATGAATGAAAACTTGGAGAGATATGCATACATAAGACTAGGCATGCGAATGGCCAACGGATATTTGAAAAGATGACTAGTGCCACTAAACATCACCAAACTATGATTCTAATTGCAACAAAGTGTTAGCTCACACCAGTCCTTATGGCTTTTGCATCGTTTTCAAGCTGTGGGGGATGGGAAGGCCATGTACCATATTGATGGGAGTGTAACATAATGCAGCCACTGTGAAAAACATTATGGAGTTTTCTTTAAAAATTAAAGATAGATTTAACAGATGACCCAACAGCACTAGGTCTTCGTATTTTAAAAATATGAAATCAGGATCTGAAAGTATTATCTCCATTGTTATGTTCATTGGAGCACTGTTCACAATGCTCAAAATGTAGGTGGATAACCCACATCTACCAACAAAGGGATGGGTGGGGGAAATGTGGTGCATGCATACAAGAGGGACATTAGTCAAACTTTAGAAGAAATTCTGCCGCCTGGATGAACCAGGAATACATTCTGCAGAGTGAAATAGCCCGTGATGCAAGAACAAGTACTGCTCAGGCCTCTGGTATCACTACCTAGAAATAAACACTCGTAGCACCAGAGAGCAAAACGATGGCTTCTAGGAGCAGAGGCCAGGAGAGATGGAGCTCTGCAAAAGGTTTAAACAACAGTGTTTTCCAATGTCTTCTGTTGTTAGTTGTGCGGTGTTGTATAATTAAAATTTTTTTCTGGGAATCAATCTCATGTTAAATGCTTTCACCACAGCAATTCTCTAAAGGGAGTCTGTTGAAACTGAAGAATTCATTCACTGCATACTTACATACTGTCTAGAGAGAGTGACCTGAAGGGAGTGGTTGAGAACTGCGCTGCCTGGTCTGCCGTGACATTGGAGAAATGCTCTCCACCCTCCATGGAAATTTCGCCTGCTTTCTCTCTTAGGCCTTTCGCATGATGTCCCTAAGCGATATTCTATGTCCTTGGTGTGTTCTAACAGCAATGAGGCACTAAGAAAAGCAAACCCTACAACTGGATCTCTAGGGGGAGAAACACAATACTAACACTTTCCCTGGAGTAATACCCATATAGTTTTCAACACATTGCCAACAAGGTACCACTGGCTGAAGGTGTGCAGGAAGATGTGCATTAGGCTCATGATAATTCTGTTACACAGTGCAATGAGCACAAAGAACTTAAAGAGCAAAGTAATTAGAAAATGGTAGATTTTGAGCATTTATTACCTCTGTTTTCAATGTAATTTATTTTATAACAAATTAATGTACAATTTTTTAAGTAGCTGTGTTTAGTTGGTGAATTTTTAAAATTGTTGGGAAATTCTTATTCAGCTCTCACACCAGCCAGGGCCACTCCACAACATCACTCATAGAATCCCAAATGTACCTGACAATGACAGTTTCCAGTAGTTGATTTTAATTGCTTTCCTATCTTTCTTGAGGACAGATATTCCCAGTATGGTGTCTGACACACTAGGCTCTGAAATACCATAAGCCCGAGGGGAAGATGAATGTCACAGAGGTCAGGTCTGGTTTCAGCACCAGCTGCCAATAGTCAAAGTCACTATCAAAGTCAGCTGCTAGCTGACTCTGGCACAGACTTCCTTTCAATCCATTGCTTAAGAATCACCTGCCAGAACTGCAGTGGGTTTTAAAAGCTGTAATGCATACATCAAATATCAGACTCATCCACGGTGAACTGAAAGTCTGCAGCACCACAGACTATGGGGGAAAGTGTTGTGATCGGGAAGGATGCTGATTCATCCGTTCATTCAATGGAAAGTTCTCAAGCAACTCCCACCTTCCAGACTTGATGCGGGAGTCAATGATACAGTAACAGCCACGTGGCAAAGTTCCTATGTACATAACTTCCCATTGTAGTGATAAACAACAAGCTTGCTAACTAATTAATGTCTAGCAAAATATCAAGGAAGGGTTACTTCTATGAATAAAATAAAAGGCACACGATGAAAAGTATGGCGTACAAGGCAGTCCATGGTGCCCTCTGGAGGAAGGGGCAGCTGTCCAAGATGTTGGAGTGACAAGAAAGAGATGGGGAAGATGGGTGTGTCTGAGCCAGTGAGTCAGGGGTGTGTAGATTGTGTAGAGCTCAGTATAGGGCAGACCATGCAGCCACGTAATGGTCTGAGAAAGAATTTTAGGTTTTGGTTCTTATGATAGAACACATGTGGTGCGGGAGAATTGTCCATATTCTGTCAATCATGATTTAAATAAATGCTGATTGGCCATTAGCCAGGATGTATGGATGGGACAACCAGACAGGAAGTAGAAGCAGAGCAAGGAGAATAGGAAAATTCTGGGAAGCAGGAAGCTCTCTTGGCACTCCTGCCTGGACCACCGAAGAAGCAGGATATGACCTGCCCCGCTGAGAAAGGTACTGAGCCATGTGGCTAACATTGATAAGAATAATGGGCTATATATGTTGTAAGAGCTAATAAGAAGCCCGAGCTAATGGGCCAATCAGTTTGTAACTTATGGAGACTCTCTGTGTGATTTTCTTTGGGGCTAAACAGCTGTGGGGACCGGGTAGGACATAAACCCCAAGCATACTACACACATGTGAGGCCCTTAAGCCACTGGGTTCAGAGCTTTCAGTGCTTATTTAAGCGAGGTTGAGGGTGGGGTGGGAGGAACCTGTGTTAACTGTAACCAACAACCTGGGGCAGCTGGCTAAAATCTGCAGGGCTTTCAGTAGCAGTTCACACTTGAGTACTTTAGGTTTTGTAGGTCCATAATCAGGAGTCCACATTCCAGACATGCTTTCGACAAGGGTTTCAAGTGTCACTACCTAAATATCCAGCAAAATGCTGGTAAAATAACATTAAGAGTATCAGGAGTAATGTCTCCTTGCTATGGCTACTAGTACTCGGTAAACACAATCTATTAAGAGGCTTGTTAAAGCATTGTCATTCTTGCATGAAAAGCATAAAATCTGGAACACTAAATAGACTCACATTTACAGGGCTCTTGTTCCGCAGTTCTACAGGTCCTGTGTCTGCAGGTCCTGACCTCTGCACAAAAGCCTGATTGCATATGTACACACACACACACACAGACTCATACACAGCTAAATTCAGTAAAAGACTTTGTTTACCTGCTCCTGTTAAATGATTGGATCATTCACATTGAAACATAGCACAATTGCCTTAAATGAGTTCAGTGGCAGAGTGTGAACTACTTGTACTGAACAGAGTTTTGTATCTGCTGGTTGATAATTGCTCACGTGTGTGTCAGAATTCTGACCAGCCCCATGTGCTAAGGAGCATAGCTTGGGGAAGAAGATGATGACTACTCAAACATGTGTGAGTGTCAGCAGATGGGGGCGGGGGGAAGAGGCCTTGAAGACTCCGATAGTACACTTAGATTTACATTCCAATCTCTCCTCTTCAGAAGTCATGAATTTTATGAAGAATTTTTAACGGCTTGATAGTAAAAAGTACAAAGGCCTCAAACCTTTTCACAAAATAGCATTAGGATGAAGTTAAGAGGTCGCTTGTTTGTCCTGGCTACCCAGACTCCTAAAATAATCACACAGAAAGCATATTATATGCAATACTGTTTTGGCCAATAGCTTAAGAGTATTTCTGGCTAACTCATATCTTAAATTAAAACATCTCCATTAATCTGTGTATTGCCATGAGACTGTGGCTTACCCAGGAAAAGTTTTGGCGTTTGTCTCTGGCAGGGCTACATGGTTTCTCACTGATTCCACCTTCTTTCTCCCAGCATTCAGTTTAGTTTTCCCTGCCTAGTTCTACTCTACCCTATCACACAGGCCAAGCCAGTTTTTCTACTAACCAATGGTATTTACAGCATACAGAGGGGAATCCCACACCACCTCTCCTTTTCTGTTTAAATAAAAAGGAAGGCTTTAACTTTAACTTAGTAAAATTACATATAAAAAACAGGTATCAAGCAAAATTACAGTTACAATATTTATATCTACCTTATCTTTTGTCAAAACTAAGGAAAACTATAATTATAACCATCTATTCTTCAACTCCATCAAAGACTCCAGAAGGATATAATATTACCTAAGTAAACAGGAGGTACATTGTCCAAAACTCTAGAATTGACAGAGACATCTCGCTGCTTGGACAGTCACCCAAAGTTCTTCTGTACTGTTGGGCATTCATCTTCAGCCTACAGGACCATTGTGTCCAGCAAACTTTTCCATGAAGCAGGAAATTTCAAAGACAATTCCGCCTATGTTGGCAGTTTGACAGTTACTTTCTTCTGTGTCCTGCAGAATGTCTGGCAGTCTCTTTCATGAAGCAGGAACCCTGAAGGACCATCTTACCTTTAGTCAAGTTTATAAGTTATCTCTCTGTGTGTCCTGCATGTCCAGTTCATACAGCATAGCATCAAGCAGTCCAGGCAAAAGCAGTTTCTTACCCAAATGGCTAACCAACTTCATAAGGAGCCTCTTCGGTGCCCATAACTCTCTTGAAGTAATTGGTGCTGACAGAAGCAGATGTGTCTCATTGTCATGAAAAGTCCTAAATTTTTAAAACATTTTAAACGCCATATTTGAAGGTCTCTGAAAGATTTGAAGAATACCTATCTAACAAAACTATATCTGTATATATCTAGAAAACCTAACTCACTAACATGCCATATAAACTTAACTGTTACAGATGATTATTTATTAACCTATATTTCTTAATTATACATTGCAGTTTTAAATGAGCTGCACAAATACAATATCTTAATCAAGAGCAGAAATATACATATAACAAAACTGACCTTAAATTTGTATCAATAGACCAAGAACCATACCAATGCAAATCTCTATAGCATATCTCCCTTTAAATGTAAATAAACATTTATAAACAATATTTGGGAATATGGGTGCTTTCTGCTTTTTGTTAGGTGAAGTATTTTGGGAGATGTTCATGGTGACCTTTCAGGGGGTCTTGGTCCATCAAACCACATTAGTCTAGAATTAGTCCACAGGTTCTCATCCTCTGTGGAAACAAAAGATGAACCTCTTTTCCAAAGCAGCATATCCTTAGACTCAAATTTTGAAGTCAAGACACCTTTAAGATATATCTTTAAGATATATACATTGGTTTAGCCTAGCAGTCTGTATAATGAAATGTTTCTCTGTACTTAGCTCCTTCACAATCAAAAAATTCAAAGAAAACACGATAATATATATAATCCAGATTCTGTGTATATTCCACCTTTATGTGGCTTATTTTTCGTATTCTACTATTTTTTTTACAAGTTTGATATTATCTTTACTCCTTTAATCTATGTCTGTCTGTACTCTTTTATATTACATTTACTGTCTTTTTACTTTTTCTTCTCTCTCCCATGCCTATGTACATTTTTTAAAACACATTGTATCTCATTTAGAGGTCTTTTATGTCTGAATCTGTCCTATTGCGTATCTGAAATACTTTTCTGACCAGGACTGCTTCTTAAAATGAAAAGCGGCCTTACTAGGACTAAGGGTCCTTTGCCTTTTGGCTCCACTCAGTCCTACATGGCAGAGTTCCATCTATTGCCTGTGAGAACCATTCTCTCCTCCCCAGATCCAGAGTCGGGTGGTAGCAGGTCTGTGTTGTCAATAAGCAAGTTTTAGCACTCTATTCACAAACCCCATTTAAATGCTCCATAGCCAGACCTCCTGAAAGAGTCAAAGCCATTTGTGCTGGCAAACCAGGATGCCACTGTTTTGTAACCATGTGGGTTTTTTTTTCTGCTACCACTGAATCAGGAAGACCTCTCTTAAGGAAGCTGTGGCACACTGCCAGTCAGGAAAAAAATGCAGCTAAACTTTGTTTGTGTGTATCTAGAATTCCTTCCTAGGCTTTCTCAGGTTTTATGTGGATGTAGTCAACCATGTTGGTGTGCCATCTGCTGTGCGCCAATCCATAGCAAGAGGCCACTTGTTTGTTCCCAGCCACCCAGACTCCAGAAATAATCATACAGAAACTATATTATTTGCAACACTGTTTGGTTGGTGTAGGAGGTGCTTCTTCATTTGTATTGCTTTCATTGGTTGAATAAAGAAAACTGCCTTGGCCTTTTGATAGGGCAAAAATCAGGTAGGCAGAGTAAACAGGATAAAATACTGGATAAAAAAAGGAAAGTGTGACAGACACCATGCTTCTCCAGCCCAAGAAAAAAAAACTGGTTAGACTCATGCCGGTAAGCCACATCCTCGTGATAAATACAGATTATTAAAAATGGACTAAATCAAGATATAAGAGTTAGCCAAAAAGAGGCTAGAACTAATGGGCCAAACAGTTTTTTAAATAAATACAGTTTCTGTGTAATTATTTCAAAAATTAAACTAACTGGATAAACAGGAGCCCAGCGGAACAAAACAAGGGGCCTGCACTCCTCTTACTACATTTGGCTAATAGCTTAAGAGTATTTCTGGCTAACTCATATCTTAAATTAAACCATCTCCATTAATCTGTGTATTGCCATGACGCTGTGGCTTACCCAAGTAAAGTTCCGTTGTCTGTCTCTGATGGGGCTACATGGCTTCTCACTGACTCTGCCTTCTTTCTCCCAACATTCATTTTAGTTTTCCCTGCCTAGTTCTACTCTGCCCTATCCACAGGCCAAGGCAGTTTCTTTGTTGACCAATGGTATTCACAGCATACAGAGGGAAATCCCACATCATTAGAATAAATAATAATCCTCTTGCAAGCCAAAAACAGTATTAAAACATATTAAAATTACATATAACAAAACAGGTATCAAGCAAGAATGAAAGTTACAATGTTTCTTTGCAAGTCTAAAGTTTCATATATAATTTGTCTTTTATCATAACTGAGGAAAACTATAATTGTAACTGTCTAGTCTTCAACTCCATCAAAGACCACAGAAGGATACAATATTATCTAAGTAAACAGGAAGTGCATTGTAAGCAACTTCCAAATCTCTAGAAATGACAGACATCTTGCTTCCTGGACAGTCACCCAAAGTTCTTTTGTAACATTGGGGCATCCATCTTCAGCCTATAGGCCCATAATATCTGGCAGACTTTTCAGTAACGCAGGAAATTTGAAGGACTATGTCCTCTATATTGGCAGTTTGTCAGTCACTTTCTTCTGTGTCCTGTAGAATGTCTGGCAGACTCTTTCATGAAGCAGGGACCCTGTAGAACTGTCTCACCTGCTTTCATTTTTCTGTGGGTCCTGTATGTCCAGTTTATACAGCATACCATCAAGCAGTCCAGGTAAGAACAGTTTCTTGCCCAAATGGTTAGCCTTGTGACATTAAAGACAAATTCCATAATGAGTTTCTTTGATGTCCATCAACTTCTCTGAAGTAATTAGTACTGCCAGAAGCAGAATTGTCTTACTGTCAAGAAAAGTTTAAGTTCTTAAAACATTTTAAATGCCATATTCTGTTGTAATTGAAAGGTTTGAAGAATATCTATCCATCTGAAACATATCTCTGTATATCAAGAAAACCTAACTAACATGACTACAACTTTTACTATTAGAAATGACTATCTATTAATCTGTAATTTTTAATCATATATTACATTTTAAATGAGCTGTATAAACATAATACCTTAAACAAGAGTATAAATATACATGTAAAAATTAACCTTAAATTTCTATCAATAAACCAAATTCCATATCAATGTATTCATTTCTATACCATATCTCCCCCCTTTTTCAGAAAGATATTGACTATGATCATTTATAGTCATATATGGTCCCTTTTAGATGAAAACAAACATTTATAAACAATCATTTTGGGAATTTGGGTATAGTTTTCTCCAAAGTGTTTCCTGCTGTTTGTTGGGTGAAGTAATTTTAGGGTTCACGGAGACCTTTTGGGGGATTTTGTTCTATCAGACTACATTAGTCCAGAAAGAATCTACAGGTTCCTCTGTGGAAACAAAAGTAGAACATCTTTTCTAAAGTAGTATATTCTTAGACTCAAATTTTGAAGTCAAGATACCTTTAAAATATATATGTTGGTTTAGCTTAGCAGTCCCCAGAATCAAATGTTTTCCAACAGTTAACTCATAAGCAGTAAAAAAAAAAAAAAATCCTAAGAAAGCACAGTAATATGCATAATTCAAACTCTTTGTTTATTTTTCATCTTTACATGACTTTTTACGCTATTACTTTTAATATTTGTTTTATTATCTTTACTTCTTTAATCTATGATTGTCTGTACTCTTTCTTTTCTCTCTCCTAAGCCCATGTACATTTATCCAGCACTGTGACCCATTCAGAGGTCTTTTTCTTTTGATTCTGTCTTATTGTGTATCTGTAATCATTTTCTGACCAGGAGAGGTTTTTTTTGTTTTATTTATTTTTTTTTTGAAATGCTAAACAGGCATGGCTAGGATTAACACTGCAGCTTTGCCTGTTGGCTCTGCCCAGTCCAACATGGTGGAGGCATGTTCACCACCTCTGTGAGCTGTGTTCACCACCCCAGTTCCAGGGATACAGCAGGCCTGTGTTGCCATTAAGCAATTTATAACATGTGGCTCACAGATCCCATTTCAGTGCTCTGTAACAGGACCTCCCAAAAGAACCAGATCCATTCATGCCACCAGCACAAACCAGGAAGCCATTTTTAAAGAAGCCACATAGTTTTTGCTGCTAATGGCAAGTCATGAAGCCTTCTCTTAAAGGAGCCACATCTTTGTTCTCCCACAGCAAACAGAACTTATCAGAAATGAAAATGTGGCTACCTAGAAGCTGCACTTAGCTCATAGGTTTGTTTTTTCCTTGTGGGTCTAGAAGCCCTTCTTTTTTTAAAAAAAAAAAAAAAAAAAAAAAAAAAAAAGCTTTTTTAGGTTTTATGTGGATTCATGCTCAATGGTAGGTGCCATTTGTAAAACAGCACTCCATAGTAGCATTGACATTGTGACAAGCAGCTAATATCCAACAAGCCTGTCCCATGTTTCCAAACCTCACAGTAATTAAACTAATTTATAATAGAAAGTTTCTGCCAATTCTAACTATAATATCATTAAAATATAATAAAAACTTAAAACTAACTCCCCCAAATAACCTAAATAACGAAAGTAAGGTTGATAAAATATAAACTATCTTTGCATTATTAGAAAAGTATAAACAGTAAATGAAAATAACTGTTTTCTATATTTTTATTTTGCTTCATTTTAGTACAATCCACCCCAAAAGCAGCCTAATGCATGACCTCAGTGTCTGTACTGGCCACATGTACTAGACAGATATAATGAGGTGTAATTAGGACTTCAATGATAGGCACTTTCAATAAACCCTCAATTAGTAGAACCCCGTGTTCCCAGTGCACTGAGATTAGCAGTAGCTTTTTTCTTGGCTTCATATAGAGTGGACATTTTTGTTGCCTTTTCTTCTCCATCGTATAAATCAAATGGAAAATGCAGAGAACTGGACCTTCTGTACTAACTGACAAACACTTTGGGAAGCACACAGATCTAATGTCCTCGTTCCATTGTGCTTCTCTTGTGAAAGTTCATGCTAAAGAACCAGGTCATTGAGAAGGAAATTGAAGTACAGTTTCTAATCTATGCTTATACCCTGCATTATACACACAGGAAGAATCAGTCATGAGAAAGTCCTGTTCTATACAACACCGTTCCATCTCTCCAACTGCCTGCAGTTTTGATGTGTTATTTAAATAACTGCTTTTTATATAACTATTAGCATTTGTTTCTAAATAGCTTTACTAAGTTATAATTCACTTATCACATTATTTACCTATTTGGAGAGCAAAGCTCAATAATTTTTAATATGATCAGAATTTAATTTGATCAAATTTAATATGATCACAACCATTATTACTCTGGATTTCTAGGAAATTATCATTCTATCAAAAATAAATTCAATAAGCAATCCTCATTTATCTCCCTTCAATCCCAAGCCCCATAGAATCACTTTTACTCTCTATATACATCAGTGTGTGTGTGTGTGTGTGTGTGTGTGTGTGTGTGTGTGTGTATCTGGACATGATTGTAAAATATTTCCTCCTAAGTATATCCTTTCACTAATATCTTTTCATTCTCACCTCCCCAGTAGTTCTTTTATTTTTAAAGATTTTTTATTTATTCATTTATTATTTATACAGTGTTCTGCCTCCATGTATGCCTGCAGGCCAGAAGAGGGCATCAGATCTCATTATGGGTGATTGTGAGCCACCATGTGGTTGCTGGGAATTCAACTCAGGACCTCTGGAAGAACAGCCAGTGCTCTTAACCCCTGAGCCATCTCTCCAGCCCCCTCAGTAGTTCTTATATAAATGAATCCTTACAGCATGTAGATAAAATTTTTGAAGCATGACTTAGAATGGGATGCCCAGCCCTGTAGATGGGAATATCCTGAAGGCAGGACTATTTAGTAAAAGGGAAAATGACAGTAGAAGTCTTTGTTCATGTATTCCTTTAGGTATCTAGGCAAGGAGAGCAGTATCAGTGCTGAATTCAGATTAGAGCGCAGTCAGAGGTAATCTTACATGGTCTCATAATGCGGATGACCTATGAAGAAGTGTAATGCATCCTGATAGGCTCTCTCCAGTTGCCTTGTAAGTAGACTTTGTGTTTCCATTTATTAACACTCTGGCGTTGCTCTTCTGTCCTGACACATTGCAGCCACTCAGATTCTTGCTATATCACTTACTCTTTGGGGTCACAGGAAAGAATTTGGCATTTCTGTGCCATTGTATTCTCTCTCTGTTGAGTGACAATAATAATATAGTTGTCCACCATGTTTTTAGGTGCATTCCATACCCATCATCCACTGGTTATGTTTGTTTCTATCTCCTCAACAATGGTAGGAAAAAAAAAACTCAGATAAACTAAACAGTGTTAACCTTAGGTGTCTATAATTCAATCATATCTTATAACAAAAAGGTAAACCCAAAATTGCCAGCCTCATTGCCATTTTAACTGGGCCTTAGTGACTTGCTGAGACAGGAACGAACATTTATATGAACACAATCAACCATTTTGTTCCTAGATCATTCTTCTTTCCTTTTATTTCTTTTGATCCATTACCACATACCTTCTCTTGTTTCCTACTATTTTTTCATCTTGATTTACTGACTGAACTAGTCCCTAGGCTGCAGATGTTCTACTGAACTAGTCCCTACACTGCAGATGTCCTACTGACTGAACTAGTTTCTAGATTGCAGATGTCCTACTGACTGACTAGTCCCTAGATCGCAGATGTACTCAACTAGTCCATAGACTGTGAATGTTCACTGAATTAGTGCATAGATGGTGCATCTTTTCCTGCTTTCCCAACATCCCCACTGACTCCCTGCTTCCTGGAACAGTATGTCAGTCATTTACTCCATTGGCATTGACCCAGGTCTCCTCTTCTTCACTGCTTCTCCCCAACTGTCCAGCACTTCCTGCTTCTGTTCATGACCCTGACTGGCTGAACAACTTCTCTTTCTGTCCAAAGCACAAAAGGCTGGCCAAGAGTTGGATAATATGTAAACCAACATCAACCACGAGGCCAGGGATAAATGGAAAATTGTGAAGTGAAGGAAAATGCTGATTCTTTAATTTTAAAACAATGAGGGGAGAAAGAACACTCAGACAGAAACCCAGTGCTCAAGAGTAGGACTAAGATCCTACTCTCCTTAAAGTTTCAAAGTGGAAATATTGTATATTTCCTGCTTTTGGGTAGTGAACAAAGTAGAATTGTAAGAACCTAACAGATATGGGTCAAATACATATTTTGTTGATAAACACAGTATGACTAGGACCTTGACCTATAATCTATCTGTAAAATGTTTAATAATATCTATCTTGTAGGAATGCCATAAAGATTAGAGATGATATAACGTAATTAATCAATTTAAAGGTGAGTTAATGAGAGTGCCCTTGAATTGAAAAAAAAGTTCCCAAAAGGGAACTTAAAGGAGAATTCCCAAGATGAAGGGTTAGGGAGGGAGAGACTTAGGAAGTCAAATACATTTCTTTAGCTTATTGATGGAACTGAACAAAATTTTGCTTTTAATAAAACATTAAAAGTAGTATGTGTTATTTCTTTTTACTACTAAATTAGAAACACTGAAATTTCTTGTTGCATTTCAAATACGTAAAAAGAGAAAACAGGTCCATTCATAGAGGGAAAAATGAACCGTTCACTCCCCAGAGGCTCTGTGGGAACTTCAGGACAGTGACCCCCAGTTGTCTCTCCTGTGAACATGGAGAGATGGTGACAAACCCTACTGTAGGGCTTAATCCATATTATATGAGAAACTGCAATTGTAAGCTTTTATCCGAGCTGTGGTTTACGTCAGAAGTCTCTATAGAGACGTCATTGATGAGTGGGTGTTCGGCATGAGATGCTGAGCAGAGATGAAGTATTTGAAGGCTAGAGCAAGAGAAAGGGTGTGCAGATTGTAGTGGATGAAGGCTAGACCAAGAGAGGGGATGTGGATACTGACATAGGACAAATTCTGTCTCCCAAAAATGTACATGTTGAACCCCTGAAACTCAGAATGAGACCGTTTTAGACAGAGCCTTCCAAGAGGTAATGAAGATAAAGTAAGGTCATGTAAATGAAGCTGGTCATACCCCAATACCTCTGCCCTTACAGGGAAGGAGATAAGAACACAGAGTGAGAACTGGAAAGGAAGGTCATGTAAACACACAAACACAAGAAGGCAGCCATCTTCCAAACAAGCAGAGACCATTCCTGTCACACTACGACTGTGGCCTGCTCACCTCCATAGTCATAAAAAAATAAATTTCAGTTGTTTAAACCACTCTCTTTGTCCTTTGTTTTGGCATTGCAAGATTTATTCAGGAGACAACAGAATGAGTTAACAGGGCAATGACCACAGGAAGAGCAGAGCCCAGAGAGAGAGAGAGAACAGAAAGAGTGAGTGGGTAGGCAGTGCAGCCAGGGTAGGACCGCTTATTAAATTTTAACTTTCGGCTGGAAGTTAGTAGTTCTATAATTCTATTAAAAGTCCATATCTTTGTTGATAGGGTGCTATCTACAACACCTTGTGCGTGTGCGTGTGCGTGTGCGTGTGTGTGTGTGTGTGTGTGTGTGTTTAAATATTTTGGTTGACAAAGGAACCAAAGAATTGGACAAGGGTAGCAATGTGATTTAGAAGAAATGTTCATACATACATGAAACAAGAGAGAAGAAGAAATGAACCCTTGGACAGGTGCCAATACCACAGTGAGAGAGGAGCCGTAAGTGAAACAGCTTCTGGGACCACGGTTATGACTGCACAGTCCTGGGTGAATGCCCTTTGAGATGCTTGGCTTCTGTCTTTAAAGGCCCAGACAGATTTTGAAAGAGCCAGTGAATGCTAAGTAGGTACATACAAAGGATGGGGCTCGATAGAAAATTGTTCCTGAGGTACTGCTTTACACAGGTTCACAGGTTCTCACATTAAAACTAGATGGGACACCTTGTCATCAAGCTCAGGTTGCTTCTGAAAAAAATCATTAGAGGATGTGAGATGACTCAGCTTTAACTATGTGCATATGAGGACCTGAATTCAATGTCCAGAACCCATATCAAAAAGCCAAGCCTATGGTGATATTCGAGATAATCATCAGTGTGATTACTGGGCAAGGCCAGTTCAGGCACCCTCTCCTCTGCTGCCCAAGGACCTAGCTGGGGACATCCCCATGGACACCTGGAATCCCTTCTAGAGCCAAGTCTCTTGCCCACCCTAAAATGGCTCCCTTAATTAAGATATCTTCTTCCCTGCTCCTATATCTGCCCTTCCTCCATCTCAACCCTCCCACTCCCCCAAGCTCTCCCCAATCCTTCCCTTCTCCCTTCTCTTTCCCCCTCTTCTCTTCCCCCAATCCCATCCCCACCCCCATGCTCCCACCTTTTGCCCGGTGATCTTGTCTGCTTCCAATTTCCAGGAGGATCTATATATGTTTTTCTTTGGGTTCATCTTGTAATTTGGCTTCTCTAAGCTTGTGAACTATAGACTCAATGTTCTTTGTTTATGGCTAGAGTTCACTAATGAGTGAGTACATACCATATTCATCTTTTTGTGTCTGGGTTATCTCACTCAGGATGGTGTTTTTTATTTTCATCCATTTGCATGCAAAATTCAAGATGTCATTGTTTTTTACCACTGAGTAGTACTCTAATGTGTATATATTCCACACTTTCTTTATCCATTCTTCCATTGAGGGGCATCTAGGTTGTTTCCAGGTTATGGCTATTACAAATAATGCTGCTATGAACTTAGTTGAACAAATGTTTTTATAGTATGATTTGGCATCTCTTGGATATATTCCCAAGAGTGGTATTGCTGGATCCTGAAGTAGGTTGATTTCCAATTTCCTGAGAAACCACCACACTGATTTCCAAAGTGGTTGTACAAGTTTGCATTCCCACCAGCAAGATAGAGACAGAGACCCACATCAGAGCATTGGACTGAGCTCCCAAGGTCCAGTTGAAGAGCAGAAGGAGGGAGAAGATGAGCAAGGAAGTCAGGACTGTGAGAGGTTGGCTCACCCACTGAGACAGTGTGCCTGATCTAATGGGAGCTCACCAAATCCATCTGGACCAGGACTGAACAAGCATGTGATCAAACCGGACTCTCTGAATGTGGCTGCCAATGGGGACTGACTGAGAAGCCATTGATAATGGCACTGGGTCTTGTTTGTATTGCATGTACTGGCTTTTTGGGACCCTATTCTATTTGGATGCACACCTTCCTAGGCCTGGATGGAGTGGGGAGGGCCTTGGACTTCCCACAGGATAGGGTACCCTGCCCTCTCTTAAGGGCGAGTCGGGGAGTGGGAGGGGAACAGAAGGAGGGGAGGAAGTGGAAATTTTTGAATGGAAAAATAAAAAAACAAAAAATTATCATATCAACACATTAAACTTGTTTTTTTAAAAAACAAACAAACAAACAAACAAAAGTCAAGCCTAGTGGTACCCTTGTGGTTCCACAACTAGGAAGGCAGAAATGGCTGGGTCCCTGGGGCCTGCTGGGCAGCCAGTCAAATCTTGGCAAATCCCAAGCTAGTGAGAGACCCTGTCTCAATAAAGTAAACTACCCTGACATGTAAGATTGAACCTCTGCCTCCCACATTCATGTGGACACACACACATGTGCACCCATGCATATATAAACACATATGTAGACACAATTTTTCTGAAGACTAAAAAAGTTTCTGTGAAGTAAACAGTTTATGCTATGCTTGCTTAATGTAAGTAGAAAGTTGGAATTTAGATACTATGCATTGAATCTGTACCCATACATTTAACAGGCAATCAAATTATGCCTAGAGGAATGTCTTCCTTCTCATCTTTGTCTTGATAGCTATATAGTGATAAATGCCCTTGGGTATTAATATGAAATACTTTAATATCTCTAAAAGATGTGATATTTTAATGTGGAAAACAAATTATTATGGTAGAGGGTTACTACTGTCTTTTAAAATATTGCATAATGCCCACCCCACCATCTGTGGTTTCACTTTCTTCAATTAGCTCAGTTATCCAAGGTCAAACACAGTCTAAAACTATCAGATGCAAAATTCTAGAAGCAACAATTCATAAATTGTGCATTGAGTAGGGTGATGAAATCTCACCTCATTCTTCTCTAACCTGCCCAGGACACAAATGAAGCTCTTGGTGGGCATGTCCAAGCTGCAGACTAGCTACTTGTTAATTAGCATGTCCAGGCTGCAGGCTAGCTACTTGTTAATTATTTATCAGCCTCCAGTCGTCAGGTCAACTGACACAGTATTGAGATGCTAATATTCAGGTGACCTTTCTTTACATATGGATTTTGTAAAGTGCCAATTAAGGTATTCAAAACAGAAACCTTAATATGCTTACTTCCCAAAAAGGGGGGAAAAATCAATGAGAAGAGGAGAATGTATATGCTGAGGTTACTAAATCTCTGCACATTATAATAATGTATTTTGAGAGACCATATTCATAAAACTTTTATTACATCATGTTATTATAAACTCCCTGCTTACATTTAGCTTGTTAACCATGCCTAACAATAAATTAGATGTTACCATGGCCACACACACAGGAAAGAGCAGGGAATGCGCATCTCAGGTCTGCGTGGCTTCCTTTAGGCATTTTCCAGAAGCCTTCCCACAAAGCTGCTAGAATAGCGGAAGCTGCTGTGTTTGTCTCTCAGCTACAGAATGAATTTTACTTTATGAAGACAATTTTTCATTTCATGACTGAATGTTTGAGGATTGTTTTTGCAGTTCTGTCTTTAGTACTTACTATCCTAACAATAGTCTTTTCTTGAATACTGCCCTTTTTATAAGTGTCGTTTTATTGGCTACAATTTAATGTTTGTTTTGTTTTGTTTTTGGAGACAGGGTTTCTCTGTGTGTAGTTTTGGAGCCTATCCCGAAACTTGCTTTGTAGACCAGGCTGGCCTTGAATTCATAGAGATCTACCTGCCTCTGCCTTCCGGGTGCTGGGATTAAAGGCATGTGTCACCACCACCCAACTAGAACTTAATTTTTCAGTACAGTTCCCAGGTTCTGAAACTGAAGTCTAAGCTGCACCATTTTTGTCAGTTCAGTACAATGTGCCTGCACACTGAGGTGAACTCATCTTCCCGAGTTCTGTCTGCTTACCTGCAGAGGGAAAGTCTTCCTGGATGAGCTATCCTGGTAGACTCCTCACAAGGTTGACTCCACGCACAGAAAGACTTTGAATAAACCAGAATCATGTTGACATTTTATCCTTTAGCTTCAAGTTACTTTCTTAAAACATAGCAAGCTTCATACCAATTGGGAACTAAACTGGTTTAGATAGAAATATCTTTAGTCATCAATACCTTTTATGAGTTAAGCTTTTTTATGGCTAGTTTTTCTATGGTGTGTTTTCTATGGACAATACACTCTAAATGATATTGATAAGTCTTCTATGCCCAGCCTAGCAATACATTCCTAACAAAATGATATTTTGAAAACCATTTTGGGCAAGGGAGACAGATCAGCAAGTAAAAGTGCTAGCTAGCCATCAACGCCAGAAGATCTCACTTCAACCCTTGTGCCCGCATGTAAAAGGCTGTGGAGGCGGGTAATCCCAGCCTCCTCCAGTGAGAAGGGACGTGGGAGACCAGCGTATGTCATCCCAGCCTCCTCCAGTGAGACGTGACTTCGAAAGAGGAAAATTAGCTGGAAGACCAAGAGATCATGGGTCAGCTAGCTTGAAGCAAGCTGTTCAGCAGACACAAGGAGAGAGATCATGCCTCAAGATAGAAGGCGAGAACAGACTCCCCAGAGTTGTCCCCTGACTTACTAAAAAAAAAAAATGTTAACCAATAAAATTAGGTTTGGTAGCCAGGCTACCTACTGTGTGGAACGTACACTGGGAGCCAGACTGGCTGGGCCTTTCCTTGGGACCTTTGTTGAGGGTTGCCATCACTCTCTAGTGTTCTTCCTTTAAAACCAGCTCTGCTCCAACGTACGCATCAGCTCCCTCTGGAAGTCTTCTTTGATTGCACAGCCTGAAGAAGCAACCAACAATGATTGAAGGTTTTCACTTGGATTTATTTTTGTGTTATTATTTTCCTTCCTTCCCCTCCCCCACGTAAGTGACCACAACAGTGGGTGGAAAAACGCATATCGAACATGGTGAGAGGGTGAAGACAGTACTTCTTTTGGAATGCCCATGCAGGTTTTGCAAGAGAAGCCCTATTTACATTATGATGGAAGAGATATCCATCATATCTGCTCATGCAACCAGTTTGACCCTTCGGGTAAAGGGCAGCAGTTAGTCATTTGAGCCCAGGTTCCTCTCTCCTCTTTGTTTTGTTCAGTGCCTGCCCATTTGCCAAATCCCATGCTTTCCCTAGGTTGAACTGATTCCTCTCCTCTGCTAAAATACCATTCAGATTACTAAAAGGTTGTGATTAATTACTTACACCTAAACTCTAGAAGGGGCGCTACAGAGTCTCGTGGTAAGGGGATTTCAGACAGAAGTAGCAACACTGTAGCAATCTGTTGACCCTAAATCAGACCAGACAGGGATCACCTCCTGTAGTTCGAGCCTCCATCTCCTCCTCAAGCCTATCTCTCTTTGGACACAGACATACAGTAAGGAGTCTGTCTCATTGCTTTTATGTCCAACCTTTTGTCCTTATGGCAGTCCTAACAGGTGCCATGAAATCGTTGGACATAAATAATCTGTTATATACGTCACACACGTTGAGCCGGTGGAGGCATTCAACAAATAAAAGGCTGGTTGTCTTCAAATTCCAAGAAAGAAGAAATAGCATCAGAACACAGTATCACAAAAAGCTGGAGATGTTGCTCAGTACTAACCCAGCATGCAGGAAGCCCTGAGTTCCTCCACCAGCGCTCTATGAACTACTCTTGGTGGTACCCACGTCTAATCCCAGCTCTCAAGAGGTAGAGGTGGGAGAATAAGAAGTTCAACGTTATTTTCACATACAGAATAAGTTCATGTAACCAGGCTACATGAGATCCTCCTGTGGGATAATGTTCTTGTGCACAGTAAAGATTTATCACTGGTCTTGGTTTAATAAGATGCTTATTGACCAGTAGCCAGGCAGGAAGTATAGGTGGGGCGACCTGTAACAGACTAGTTTAGTCGGAGCATTGGGATTGATGGGGCAGCCTTTTAGGAATAGGTGGATAAGGAGTTGGCGAATGACAAATAGACATAGACTTAAAGGAATTGTATTTGAATGTGTTTTTATTAAGCCTGAGGTTTATTTTTTATATAGAAAAAAATTGTAAAACAGTATGAATTATTTTTATGTGGTATAGATAATTTTTAGATTATTATATTAGATATATGAGAATAGATTTTTATAAGACAGCTTTATTGACTGTTGTACTGTCTGTCTGAAGTTGAGCCCTATCATGAGTAATATTATTGTTTTGTTATATTTTTAATAGATGACATTTAGTGGCATTTTGACTGCAGAATTATATTTTAAAGGAGTCATATAAATATATTTAAAATTTGTATGACATTTTGTTGAGAGCTGTGTCTTTAAATTTTGTAACTCTTGTTCCATAGCCAAAACCATTTTTTAAGTGTATTTATTTTTGTTTTTAGCTTTTTGTTTATTTGTTGTTTTGTTAAGGCAAGTGAAATGTTTTTGTTTAAATTATCTATAAAATTAGTTGTTTTTACTTTTGAAATGAAAGTTGCTGTGGAAACAGCAAGAGAAGTTAATATACCAATTAAAGCATTTATTTTTAAACTTAAAGCCATAACAAAACGCTTTGGCCGCAGCATTAAATCTATAACTTTTAAAACCTGTAAAGTAGAATTATTACACCAGGGATTATCATGAATATCCATAGGTAATATAACATATTAAGGTCTTTTGGGGATTATAAAGACAGAATATTGTTTATCTAAAGCAGAAGTAGTGCAATTAGTAAAAATGCATTAAGAACATAAAGTATGAAAGACTGCCCTAAACTAGTAGTAGTTAAAATTTTGGGTTTTTTAAAAATATTTTTATAGGATATTTTATGTAGGCTCTTACCCCATAGGAGAGGTTTTGTTTTGTTTTTTTGGCTTTTTTAGCAATAGCACATTATCAGTAGTGAAAAGTTTAAACAATCCTGGCTGTATTTTGTTTTATTATGAAAGTAAGATTGACTTAATTAGCGTAGGTGTTACCCATCTGGGAGTGAATTATCTTTTTAAAGGCTCCCCAAGAGTATTAGCCATATATTTATTAAACCTTTGAGAAAATCTTTTTAAATATGATGTATAATTATAAGTAGGATTGATTAGTTATTGAAAAATTATATATTTTGTCTACAGTACCATAGGGCTGTAAGAGCCTTTTGAAAGTCATAATTAAGCCATTTTGGCATTGTGATCAATGAATTTTAATATTGACTTTTATTACGATATTTTTGTAAACTATTTTTTATTTTTAATTTTTTAGGTATTACAAAAGAATTATTATAATTTTCATATTTTAAGACTGTTGTTTTTAATTTTTATAGAAGTCTTTTTTTATTAGTTGATTAGTTTGGGGGCATTAGTTAAGAATGTTTTATAATTTTATGACAAACATCTTGGAGAAAATTTTTTTGTTATAGAGACATATATAAGAGTAGTATTTGACATTTTTATAAGAAATAATATAGGATGTTAAATGTGTACTAGAAATGTTTTTTATTTTTTAATAGGTTATAATTTTGTGGTCATTTTAATTATGTTATTATTTTTTAGCCCATAGGATGAAATATAGATGGATTTGGAACATAGGTATAATTTTTTGTGTGTGTGACTAACATTGTCTGGGTGGTAAGAACAGCAAGAATAGCAAGAAACATATTTTCAGCAGTAACAGTCTTTTTTGTAGAAACCACAGCTTTTTAAGCTGAGTGTGCGAGCTTTTTAATCTGACCCCAAGTAGGTGGTGTAGCTTTTCTGGAGGAGAAAGTTGAAGCTTTTTAAAGTTTTGTTTTATTTATTTTTTATTAGTCTTTGTAGTTTTTTTCTTTTCCTTTTTCTTTTCTTTTTTTTTTTCTTTTGGACTTTGTTGAAAGGTCAGATGAGCCTGTCTGGGATCTGGATGGGTGACCAGCATCCTGTGGAAACATATATGTATATCCTCTTTTTGAGATTATTAATGGGATCTGGCTGGGTGACCAGCATCCCGTGCAAACACACATGTGTGTCCTCTTTTTGAGATTATTAATGGGATCTGGCTGGGTGACCAGCATCCTGTGCAAACACACATGTGTGTCCTCTTTTTGAGATTACTAAGACATTAGGCCCTTTTTATGTGCCTGTTAGCATTTTTTTATTTTGATATAAATGGATTAGTAATTTTTTATTTTGATATAAGTGGATTCGTAATTTTTTACCCCAATGTTTTTGCATAGGTGTTAAACCTTGTTTATTGGTATTTAAATGATTTAATAGAAATAATGCATGATTTAATGTTTGATGAGGAGAATGATATTGAGTATTGGCTTGTCTTTGAAGCTGACTCTTAAAAGTTTGAGGTGTTTTTTTTTCTTTAATAATTGTTTGACCTTGAGGATTATATGGGATTTTTGTAACATGTTTTATTTTTTGTTTTATAGAACCTTTTAAATGATTGGGAAGTATAGGCAGGAGCAGTATCTGTTTTTATTTTGGGTTTTTTTAAAAAAATACTTTTAAAGAAGTCAAAAGATGTTGAATAACATCTTGTATTGCTTCTCCTGTCTGGCAATTGCATGAATTGCAAGGGAAAAGGTATCAATAGTTACATGCACATAGGTCAATCTTCCAAATTCTGATATATGCAACACATCCATCTGCCATAATGTGTGTGGCTCTAAGCCTCTTGGATTTACCCCCATTTTCTTTTAGGCATTGTTTATAATTTTTAACTATTTGTCTATCTTGGTTTTTTGAAATGTGAAACTTTTTTTAATGCTAAAGCATTTTGATGATGAATTTTATGACTTTGTTTAGCTTGTTTTAAAACATTATTAATTAAATTATCCTTAGTTAACACATCTGTTATTATTATTTGGGGGGGGGATACAGAACCAGGTAGATTAGAGTGTCCTCAAATGTTGACCAATGAAAATATTTTTGGTCCTTTTTTGTATTAATTGTTGTAATTTTTCTAACAAAGAAATAATTTTACATTGACCCAAAATCAAAGCTGTTTTTAAGGCAGGAAATAATTGACTATATATTTTGAATCTGTATATAAATTTATCTTTTGAGAATATTGCTGTAGAGCAGCTATGACTGCAATAATTTTTGTTTGTTGAGCCAAGATACCTGGTGACCTTTTTATTATAGGAGGTTGATTGAGTGTATAAATTATAGAGTTCTTATTTTGAGGAACCATTTGTGAATAAAGTCAATGTTTCCTCTAAAGGCACATCTGACACTTTTGAGGGGAAAATTATTTTTATCTTTTTTAATGAATTTTAGCAGAGGATGTTGGGGGACATGACATTTAATTTGACCTGTATAATTTAGCAATGCTAAACCCCAATCATCATCATTTTGTAATAATGTTAAAAATTGTTGTTTATTATAAGGAATAATAATGTTATGTATTTTTAAAACATTTTTGGGGTTAATATCCTTTTAGATTTAGAATTAGAATTTTTTAATCCTTTAAATAATATATGCAATTTACCTGTAGTTATTTTTAAATTGGGTCATACCCAATTAATATATTTTAATAATCTCTGAAAATAACTTAATATTTTTAACTTATTAAGCCTAATATTTAGTTTTTGAGACATAATATAATTATTATATATAAACTTTTTAAAAGGCCTATTATGTTGAATTTTATTAGGGGCTATAAAAAGACCATTATTAGGTAATTGCTGTATTATATGTATATGTTTTAACATTTTTTTAGTTTGATTTTTATTTTTATTAGCCAATATACTAACTATTTTATTAGCTCAACAAACAAAATCCACTTATAGTGAATTATATAAGAATGAGGAAATTTATTTTTAGTAGCTTTTATAGCTTGAGTAGCAAATATTTGATATAAAGTAGGAGAATTTTTTTATCCCTTGTGGTAAGACTTTTCATTGATTTTTTTAAGGTCTTTGTAAATTACTTGAGGGTACACTAAAGGCAAATCTTTGAGAATCTTTAGGGTCTAGATTTATTGTAAAGAAATAATCTTGTAAATCAATAACAATTATATAATATCCTTGTCACACAGCTACAGTTGAAGGAAGCCCTGGTTGTAGCGCTCCCGTATCATGCAGAGTTTCATTAATGGCTCTCAAATCTTGTAAGAGCCTCTATTTTTTTTTTACTTTTTATTATAAAAATTGGTGTATTTTAAGGACTTTTGGATTTTTTAAAATGACTTCTGTTTAATTGTTTTTGAACTAAAGATTTTACAGCCTATATATTTTATTGTTGTTGTTGGGGCCACTGATCTATTTATATAGGCTGATTTTTTTATATACAATGGAATCTGTATGTTTAATGTCAGTGGCCCCTATGAAAAATTTTGTAGACTCAAAGAGTCTGATGTAATTAATTTTACATACATTTTTATAATATCTGTTTCCCAAAAGGAGAAGGGTAAAAAACTATTATATATGGACAGAAATATTTTTGTAGGTATTTATATTTTTATTTTATTTTTGTATTTTTTACTATATTATTTGTTATTTTTAATCCTAGTAAGGTGGATGAAGTTTTGGTAACAGGCCAAGCAGAGGCCCAGTCTTTGCCTGTTACACAGGACCTGTCTGTATCTAAAGTCCTTTTGTAGGCCTTTATTAACTTTATTAACTTTAATACCTTTAAAAGGCCTTTTTTGGTGATTTTTTGTGTGTGTCCATGCAACTGTTTTTGTAAAGCCAAACCCTTTCTGTCCTTTATGTTTTTTAGCATAGGGTTAGGCAGTTTTACATAATTTAATAACAATATTTGTGCTATTTTTTGATTTTTAGGTAACTGAATAGTCTTTTTTTAATGGTTGAATCATTCCTTTCATAATGCCGGTATAAACAGCATCTATTACTCCTGGTAGAACCTTAATTTTTTTATAATTAGAAATTTTGTCAATGATTAACCCTACTAGCCCATCAGGCAAGGTCCCTGCAAATATGTGTCCATTAATTGTGTCCCGTCTATCTGAGACAAGATATAATCTTTTACTACAGCAAGATCCAAACCTGTGCTCTTAGGTGTGGCCCTAGGTAAATCAAATATATTAAAGATAGATGCTTTAGGGTCCTCGATACACCCTCTTTCTTCTACGGGCTGAGAGCCTTTGCTCCATCCCTTTCTTCTACGGGCTGAGGGCTTGCCCCTCTTGTTTCTTATATCATCAGCTTCTTTGTCATGACTTAACAAGTTGTCTTTCTTATTAAACTTTGATTTACATTTATTTTTTTAGTGCTTTTCTTTTCTGTATCTAAGGCATAACCCTGGTAGATCCTTATTTTTAATTTTTTGATGAAATATTTTATTGTTATCGATACAATTTTTACTCGTGTGTGCTGGTTGGCCACACGAGAGGCATACCCCTCTGACTTGGGGTATTTTTATTAAGTTTTTGTATTATAGGTATAATTGAACATTTGTCCCTTAACTGCTGCAGCGTAAGCCATGCCTTGAATTACTCCTGGTGAGGCATCAGTACACGCTTTAATATAATCTTGTTTCATCCTTGTCTTTTTGATTGGTCTTATAAGCTCTTTGCAGAGGGAATTGGCATTTTCCTAAGCTAGTTGTATTAATAACATTTTAGTTTCTTCTGAAGGAGGAAGCATTTTCTGCAAAGCTTCTTCTAATCTAGCCATAAAGTCCTCATTTGGTTTGTCTGCTTTTTGTCTAATACCAGCGAGGACTGTGGTCTTGCCTTTTCCTATTGGTAACTTTTTCCAAGTCATAACAGCTAATTTTGAAACTTCTTTTAAAAACTGGTATTTTAGTTTGAGCTTGTAAAGGTACATATTTTTCTTTACCTGAAAGATGCCCATTGTTGGTTTTGCCCCTCTCTTTAGGAGAGATTTTTGAACTATATCTCGTGCTCCATTTTCATATTCTGTTTTCCAAATGACATATTGTCCTGGAGACAGGACAGATTTGGCTGTCTGATGCCAATCATACGGTGCTAACCATATACTTCCTATCATAGCTAAAGTCTGTAGAGTATAGGGAGAGGAGGGGCCCCTAGATTTAACTGCCATTTGTAATTTCTTCAATGTTTTTCAGGGCAGGGGTTCCCATTATGGTTGTTCATCATCAAATGCTGTACCTGGAAAACAAAAAGACATATCTCCAGTCCTTCTTACCTCCTGTACCACTCCCATAAAGCCTACAGCTGGAGGCAATGCCCTCCTTCTTTCTGTTTTTTATTATTATTATTTTTTATTATTATAAGGAAGGGGAGCAGAGGATAGTGAATGGATTCTTGGAGGATTCTGTTCATGAAAACGATCTATTTTCTCATCACCCTCATGATATCTAGCTGCCTCCTCTTCTGAATCCCAATCATCTTCCTCATCTTTATACCCATCCTCCTCAGGATTTGCTTTAAGCAAGTCTGTCTTAGTACCTGTATCATTCTCAGACAAAAGGTTTTTACAAGCCTTTTTCTCTTTCTCTTTGCCTTTAGGATTCTTATCTAACTCTTTGTCTTGCCCTGAAGGAGCTTCCTCAGCTAAAAGCTCCATTTCTGATTTATCAGTTAAAAGATCTCTTATCTGGACCCAAATAGAAAATGCAGGGTAGGAACTTCCCCAGGACCGTGTTCTTCATAATACCTTCTTATTTCATTTTCTACTCTTTTCCAGTTTTGCAGAGAAAGAGTCCCCTCTTCAGTAAACCAAGGACTCACTTTTAAAATAAAATCATAAAAGGCATTTAATGAATTTTTAGAAACTTCATTTTCTCTGCCTTCAAGCATGTGACTCAGCACAGAAAGCAGCAGGTCTTTACTTTAGGAATGAGAACGCCCTATGATTTTTTTTGTTGTTGTTACCTATTTGCCATCAAACTGGTGATTCTTTATCAGTGAGCCTGCAGCGCTCTGGCGAGGTCCTATCCTGAAAATTTTAAGAAAAAAGGAGATAGCTTACCTATCCTGAGAGATGTTTGAAGGAAGCGCAGCTTTTGAGCCACCTGTGATGGACCAGCTCAGCCAGGGCACTAGGACTGATGGGACAGGGTCTCAGGAATAGGTGGGAAAAACGACAAATGACAAACAGACCCAAGACTCAAAGGAATTGCATCTAAATGTCCCTTTATTAGGCATGAGGCTCATCCTTTATACAGAAAAAATTGCTTAACAGCATGTATTGTTTATTCGTGGAGTACAGATCATTCTTAGAATCATTATACAAGATACATGAGAACAGATTTTCATCAGACAGATGTCCCCAGTGTGAGTCTGTAGTTGGTCATGCTAGTCATAGCTTGGCATTAGTTTCGATATAAATCTTTATTTAGGCTATGAATTCATGGCATTTTGAGATAAGGGCAAGCAGTTGTGGGTAACAGTCACACAGTCTACAGTCTTTTTATATTTCTGCAATCTATGCGGAAGAAATTCTTCTTTTCTTCTCCTTTTCCACATTCTTTTTTTAAAAATATTTATTTATTTATTATGTATACAATAGTCTGTCTGCATGTATACCCGCATGCCAGAAGAGGGCACCAGACCTCATTACAGATGGTTGTGAGCCACCATGTGGTTGCTGGGAATTGAACTCAGGACCTTTGGAAGAGCAGGCAATGCTTTTAACAACTAAGCCATCTCTCCAGCCCCCTTTTCCATATTCTTAACTCCTTTTTAAACCTTCCCCAAAACCAATCTCAAGAAGCTACAGGCATTTATCTCCCTCTTTTATCCTTATCCCATCTTTGCTTAATTTGTCTTAATTGCTTAATTAAGTTTGCCCTTTGTTTTTCATTTACTAAGCACCAGATTAAACCTGGAAAATTTTTCCCTTGAATGTTAACCCATCTTCCTCCATTAGCATCATATACTCCTGGCAATGGCTCATTAGTAGACTCTGGAAACTTGAACATACTTATCTTCCCTTCCAGAAGAAACCAGACTGTATTCCTTAGAACATAAGCAGGTAATGCCAAAAGTGCAAGGGTTCTGATGCAGGAAGCATAGCACGCACGCACACACACACACACACACACACACACACACACACACACACACACAGACACACACACACACCTTCTCTGCGGGCACTCTCCTTGAAGCTTGTGCCACATCTTAGGTGAGAGATCACGCAGACTCTGCAGGAGGTGGTGTGACACAACCAGACTAGGAGAATTCTGGGAAGAGGAAGGGCAGAGATGCAGTCACCAGCCAGACGCAGAGGAAGCAAAATGAGAATGCCTTACTGAGAAAAGTTACCAAGCCACACAGCTAACCATAGATAAGAATTATTGGTTAATTTAAGTTGTAAGAACTAGTTAGCATTAAGTCTGAGCAATAGGCCAAACAGTTTATAATTATATAAGCCTCTATGTGTTTATTTGGGACTGAACAGCTGCAGGACTGGGCAGGACAAAAACATCCATCTACAAGATCCTATAAAAACAATAAAGCATACATACACATGCATGAACACACACATCCCTTAGTTCATTATGAAGTAGTCACAGGTAGTATGGACTCAGTGCTCATCAGCTCCTGATCACAATGCTGTCCTTTCTATCTGTCCATAGAGTGATGGGCCCATCCCCACAGTGGCATGTCAACTTGTTGCTCCAGCCAAGTGAGTCAGAGATGATAACATCAATTTATTTGAGTCAACAAATATTAGTTTCATTCTAGAAGAAGAAAGTATGATGATAACTTCTCTAAAAGTAAATATATTATTATTTGCACTTCCCTAGATGTGAACACATGTACAAATAATACAGCTCAGCTGTTTTCAACTATTCTTTAGTTCAAGGGTTCTTGGGTGGGAAATCCTGCATGATCCTAACACTCATCAAACCAACTCAACAGGGTTTACAACCTGCTGCAGAGCAAGAGCCCCAACAATGACAATAAAAGAGGGAGGAAGTGACAGAAGGAGGAAAGAGAGCAAGAACAGTTTATATCAAGTGCTTCCTGTCTAAACTGTTTTAAAAGCTTCATTTGTTCTTCTCATGGAAACGATGATGCTGCCCAATTAGGGCATGTGCTTATTGCCACAAACAGCTCATAGCTTTCCATCTGTAAAGAGAGTCATATGACTTCAGTAAGTAAAACCTCTCTGAAACAAGGGAAAATAAACTGAATGTTAACCATGGTTCCAGACCTAATATTTCTCAACATATCGCTTATCTATATTTAGCAATTTTGATTTACTACAGATTTTGCAGCCCCTTATCCTACTGTATGCTCTCACAGGATACAGTTGTGTTTCCCATCATGTAGGTATAGCACATGCCTGATTAATGGAGCTCTGACTTCAAACAGTTCAGTCTCCCAGTTGTCGTTGATTTTGTTCTCTTCTTGTAAGATAAATATCATCAACCAACACAAATCCCTTCCTTTAATGTGTTCTATAGCTTTATATGTTTAAGTGTTTTCTCCATAGCTTAGATTTTACAATGCTATGAATAATACATGTCATTTTTGTTTTTTCTTTATTTTGCTTTTATATTTGTTTATATATATTTATATGTGTGTATGTATATATATACATATATATATATATATTTAAAATGAGGGGTTCCATATGTGCACAGCTTGTACATAGAGGTCAGAGGATAACTTCATGGTTCTCTCCTTCTACCTTTACATGGGTTTTGGAGCTCAAACTCAGATTTGCACTGCAATCTCCCCAACAACCCCGATTAAGGTACAGTCACATGTACCATTTGTCTTTGATTGGCTTGAAGTCTTTATGTAGCCAAATGACTTTGAGCTTTCATCTTTCTGCCTTCAATTCTTGGGATTTGTTGGGATTAAAGGTATGCATGCATCGCCATCTCCCATTTATGTATTGCCAGGATTTGAACTCCAGGTCTTGTGCATACCAGTCAACCCCTGGACCAGCTGAGCTATATTCCAGCCCTCAAATACATCAGTTCTGAGAGATAATATCCTGCATCTTTAACCAGGTGATTACTGGGTCTCAGGAATTTGACTAAACTATATATGTGTGTCATTTAATCTTAATAACATTCTGAAGCTGGTGCTCTCTCAACACTTCACAGCTCACTCCCCTTTCCTTACTTCCTTATATTTTTCTTTATTTTCATTTCCATTACATGTTGGTTTTAAAAAGTATTGACATAGAAATAACAACACTGCTCTTGCATGAGAAAGCAAATTGTCTGTGTTCACTGGGAAAACAAAGGAAACCATGGTGTTGCAGGATCACACTCTACCTGCCATTATCCCTAGGAACATGGAAGAAGCGACCAGGTTCCTGCCGTATAGCAAACACTAGTGCTGGAGGGACAGTTTCTGGTTTGTTTATTTGAAATTTCATGAGGAAAATGCCAAAGAGGTGAGCATGATTTCTTGATTACTTAATATTCTTCTAAAAATTCCTGTGCTTCCTGCATCAGTCTAAGAAACTAGAAGTTATTGCAAATACACAGGACAGAAAGAACTCAGCCCAGGATACTGTCACATGAAAGATCAGAGAAGCCACACAGGCTTAGTGAGACAACACAAAGGAGGTGCTGCAACCCCTGAATCAGACAGAAACAGGTCATCTCAGGAATGCTGGGACTGGGAGGAGGATCCAGCAATGGTCAGAGATGCTGCTCAGTAGATACACAAGAGGGAAGAAGCCTAGCATCCCCCACTTTTCGCTGCCCTCCCTCCTTCCAGTCTAATTCACTGAAACTAGCCAAGCCAATGACATGGAAGCTGAGAAGGTAACCTACCCCACTGTCAGTCCCTCTGACCCAGAGCCAGCAGGACTGGAGGGCTAAATCTGGAAATAATCAGGCAATGCTCACACCATGGACTGAAAGCATCTGTACACAGTTCACCTCGCTGTCCTCTGGTTGGTTCATTCTTTCTGCCCCTCTCTCAGGGTGTTCTCCGAGCCTTGGAGAGGGCGGTGTTAGTGGCCCACTGCGGATCTAATAGCCCTGTTTCCTTATTCTAGGCACCGCAGGCAATCTCGAGTCATTGCATTGACTGCCACCCACTACAATAAGAAGAATCTGTGACCAAAGCTGAGGGCAGAACAAAACCATGGATACAAATCTGAGTATTTAGAAGGCAGTTTGAGCACATGTCCATTTAGCAAAATAATAGTCATGTGTTCTCCGACAATGGCCTTAGCAACCAACTTGTGGTCAAATTTGCCATACGAGGCCTAAGTTCCCTCCATTGGAAAGGGTCTCCAGTCTCAACAGGAAAGTAAATAATGACCCCTGTTAATCCATGTCACCATTATTGCAGAAATGAGCACACAGTTCTCCCCTTTCCAAAATCTTGTGTGTGAGAGAGAGAGAGGGAGAAAGTTGTTTAAATGTGTTTGCGTGTGTGAGAGAATGAAAGAATTGTTCAAGTGTGTATGTGAGACAATGAAAGAGTTGTTTGAGTGTGTATGTGTGTGTGTGTAAGTGAGAATGGGAGAGTTGTTAGAGAGTGTGTGTTTGAGTGCACGTGTGTGAGAGAGAATGAGAGAGAGTTGAGTGTGTGTATGTGTTTGAGTGTGTGAGAATGAAAGAGAGTTGTGTATCTGTGTGTGTGTGAGCACGAGCCCGTGCATGCTTGTGCATGCCACACAAAAGCACACGCATGTGCGTGTCTGTGGAGGCCAGATATTGATGTCTGGTGTCTTCTTTATTTTTTGAGACAGGATCTTTCACTGAACTGAGAGCTCACTGATTCAGCTTTTTATTTCCTGGTAAGAAGCTTCTAGAATCTTCATCTCCAACCTTTTCCCCTCTTAGCAACAGGATTATGGATTTATATTCTTATGTTGGGGTGGGGATCTGAACTCAAGTCCTCATACTAATCAGGAAAGTTTCCTTATCACCCACCCCATCTCCCTGACCCCTATCAAGCCCTTTTACAGGGAAATCTGAGCGTTCAGAAGCCAAACCCCTCACAACGCCATCACCTCCTAAAAACCACGCTTGGGTTACAGTGGAAATTAAATATTGACATGAATTTCAAAGGGGCAAAAACATTCAAAACAAGGCATCTGCAATAGGATTAAATCAAATTGATGCTTTCTTGTGACTAAGAATCTCTTTCATAACCAGACATAATTAGATAGACTTGGTTACACAATAAGGTTAATTAGGAATAAGTAGAGAAAACTATAAACATCCGTATAAATAATCTTTTTAAAGTTCTAATAATTTATTTGAGTAAAACCATTTAGTTTAGAAATAAATGAAAAATTCAGTGGTTGAAAGGCAGAAAAATTTAGATATTGAGGTAATTATATTCTGAATTTAATTTCTGCTATTAAATAATTATGCCATTGGAAGATTATTTGTCTTGTGCAACCTTGTAATTAATTTTTTATAATGTTGAGAGAAAGCAGAACTAGACTGATCTGTGGAATCTCTTTTATATCCACCTCTTTCTGAGTCTCCACAAATGGAATTGTTGCCCATCATGTACTTGAGGTGTACCATTTCCTTCATTCTACACACACTTCCTATGTTAACATGCATGTACACACATGTTCCTTTTTATTTGAAAAGGCTGAATCATATCACCTTTCACAAAAACCCAAGATTTACACTTTGATTTAAAAGTATCAATCTCTAAAAAATCTCTTTTATTTAACTCTAACACATATGTAATACGTGCACTTTTTAATGCTCTGACTCTAAAACGCCCCTTATGACATCGGATCCTGTTTGTGCCCTTGTGTGGTCCCCTCCCCGGGATACAGTGGGGATCCTAACAGACACACTCTGAGGAATAGAAAGCCGCGATGGTGACAGAACGCTGCTTCCACAGCGAGGTTACAGAAAACCTTCATTCCCCACTCACTGCGGCTTCCTCCAATGCCATCTTAGCTTTCATGCTGTAACGGAAGCTGTTCTGTTAGAGAAGGGGTCCTAAGGACTAAAAGGAACTGGGTTCCTCAGCCCAACGGCCCACGGGGACTGAACCCTGCTGACGGCCGTGTAGACTGGGAATGTAGCATTCCCTCTGCATGACACTTCATCAGCTCTGTAGAGACTCTAGTACAGGGGCCCCAGGCACACATCCTGACCCACAGGGGCTCTGGAGTGGACATACATGCTGTTTTATAATAGTGATGTCGAGGTGGTTTGATACTAAGTAGCACATACCTAATACATGGATGTTACAAAACTTAAAAGCTATAAGATCTCTGTGGCATTTCTCACTGTGTTAGCCAGAGCAAGAATCGCCGCTAGTACTCATCTAGACAATCTTACAATACTTAAAACTTTTAACAACAATCTGTAATAAGCATATTTGATATTATCATTTTATCAAAATTCTCTGATGCACAAATTGTCTCCAGCTCTTAGAGTCAGGCTACAGAGATAGCTCAGTAGGTTAAGCCCTTCCTGCAGAAACCTGAGGGTCAGAATTGGATGCTCAGCACCATAATTCTGGGTGAGGGTGCTGCCCTGTCTTTGACTCTGGCACTTGTAGAAACGGGATGCAAAGTGGCAAGCTAGACTAGACAGATAGTAAACTCCAGATTCAAGTAGGAGACCCCGTAATATGTTCAAGGTAGCAAGAGCTTGAGGAAGACAAGCAATATCAACCTCTGGCCTACATGTGCTTACACATGCATGCATACCTACACATATATGTGAACACATGCATATGAATACCCATATATACCACGCACATGTCCCAAAGAAAGGACTTTGGGTTAGATAGGAGTATACAGAATCACCCTGTGAATACCTGGGAAGAAAAGACAAAGTTAGTCATGAGTTTCTGTTGAATTGTGTCAGGTATATAGTGCTATTTACAACTACCATAAATTCATAACACCTTAATATTAATAAGATTTTATAATGTGAAACTTATTGCTTATAGTAAAAATGGGTCTGAAGATCATTACATGTGCATCCCTCATATCTTTGATATAGCCAATGAGGATTGCAATGCAAGATACTCTTCACCAGAAAGAATAATCCATGTATCCACCCTATATATAAAATACTGTTCATCACTCCTCAAAAATAACTTCATGTGACTGGAAACGACAGGGTCAGAACTACTGGGAAGGACTGACTCACATCTGAAAGGAAGAATGGACTAGGGCTACGAAGGTGTGTAAAGCACTTTCTGTTCTTATGAGGACAGAGTTCAGATACCAGAACACATAAAAAAGGTCAGGCTAGCATGTAAATCTCAGAGGGAAAGCTGGCCAGCTAGAGTAGCCATAGGGAGAGACTCAGCTCGTAAGCAAAGTGGGGAGTGATAGAGGAAGACTCCCAACACCAACATCTGGCCAGTAACACAAGCACACATGCATGTATGTGTACCCCTCACATATGTTAACCTACTTCTACACCTCCATGCATGCCACACATACACACATAAAAGTGAAAACAAAACCCAGATAGATATAAGGAAGTGTATATTTCACTCAGAAAAAAAAAATGCAATCCTTTTCTGAAAAGGACCGGGCACTAGCTATTCATGGTTTGCAGACCGTGAGAGGGCTTTCACAATGACTCAGTTCCACTGTCATGGCTGATACATAAATGGAGGACATGGCCATTTTCTAATAAAAGGCTACTTTTAGTTGGACATGTCTTATCCTCCAAGGATGAATATGTTGGAGATTTTGTTCCCGACGTGGTAGTGTTGAGGTGGTAGACCTATTTAAAGTAGGGTGTCTGTAGGACACTGAGGATGTGATCTTAAAAGAAATTATGAAATCCTAGTTTGTCTCTTGTTTCCTGGTTCAAGACATAACTTATTGCTATCTCACACATTTTCTTCTTTGTCATCTCCCACACTATGACACCATCAATTATTGTCATCTACCATACTACACTATGCCCCTGCAGAGAGATCTCTGTAGCACAATTATGCTGATACAGCTATTAAGCTCTTGGCCCACCCCCAAAACTATGACTCTCGTGAGCATTTTATTTAAAGTTGGGCTTGCACAGTTATTCTTTGTAGTAACAATAACAGCAACAACAAACCTGATAAACACAAATTTTATTTACAAAATTTCTCGGCAGACAGATTGTCCCAAAGCCTGGCTGACTTTGCCCACATGCCCAAATCATCATAATTTGATAAAGATAAAGGGCTTGTGAAGCTGAGGTCTTTCAATCTGGCACCCAATTAAAAACATGCCCAGATGAGAAAACATCCAGATGCTAAGAAGAAACATCTCTTTTCATGGTGCCATTCTACCGCTGCTTCCTGGGCCCAACAAATTGACCCCGCTGAGGACAGTCTTTCTTATTTGAATCACAATTTTTACCTGTGTCTATATTTATGACTTTTTTTTTTACCTCTAGAATTTGAGTTGTAGAGCTGAAACAGAACCAGCCATATGTTCCTGTATTCTTTGAGTAGTGGGCTAAGCACTTGGCCTTGTCTTCTGCCTGTGAGGATGACATTCAGGATAGAGGCCAGGACTATAAGAAACAACAGCTGCCTCAATTTGTTAAAGCCCTGTGAATGTTTTATTAAAAAAATGAGTATACTATATAGAATTTTTATTGTTTTCAAAAAATGGAAAAGCAAAGTGCTTTTCATTTATTTACATGCCAGTCATAACTATAGGAGTTGAGTGAGCTTTGCCTTTTTCCTTCTAACATCAGGCGCCAGGGGTATAAAGTGGATTCCTGAGAGACAGAACTTGGTCAAACAAGACATGTTTGAAATCTTCTTGGAGATTAAAATGCCAAAGCTTGTGTCTGGAGCAGTTCCCTATAAACATAAATAAAGATGAAACACAAGTCTGAGGAGCTGCAGAAATGGCTAAAAGCAGAAAAAGCCACTTTCTGGCCCAGCCTCCACTTCCTCCACAACCCAGACGAGTGGGTGGGCCAGCCTTGCCAATGAGGAGCACAGATCTTCAGAGGCTGTACCAAGAACTCTGGCTAACCCCTTGGCCAGCTTCGGATCCCCAGACCAAAGTCCCCCAAGAGTCACATGATATTGAACTCCACAGGAAAGGGTCAAATGCTAGCTCCCAACCAGAACAGCTTCTGGCCTAGCCCACCGTTTCCTCCAATTATGGTTATCTCCACGTTAGGGTGGGAGAATGCTTTAAAAGATTTCTGGTTTCCTAGAATTTACCACCAACACAATATCTGATCTGGTAACCAGATTCTAGTTAGCATATTAGTAACATCGCATGGATTTTAGAAATTATGAAGCAAAACACAGTGGTAAATATGCAAGTATGTAATATGTAATAATGACATTTTGGTCATGTGACTTAGTCCCGTGAATCTAGTGACACAAGTTTCAAACTCAAATCTGTAGATGAGCCATATAACATCACAGTAGTGCGTTCATTAGGACAACATCTGCCTAATTGATGTCAGATCCTGAAGGCAAGGGAAACATAGATCTTAGTCACGTGATACCCCAACCATGATCCATGGTCAGCAGACAACCTAAGACAGGTCCTTGCCACTAGGCTCCCTCAAAAATGCTTCCAAATCCCCCCATTTGGAAAAATGGTAAGGAAGATATGGAAAACAATTAGGGGTGCTTCTATCTGAGAGTGAGACACATCCCATTGCCAAAAACTAGTCACATCTGGATGCCAGGAAGACTGGAAGTGTGGGATTGTTGTCACCTCCCGCCCACTACCTTGAGGAGGATGCAGCCTTGCTAGAGCAGCCGATGCTGCTACCGCTACTGGCTTAGATACTAGAAGGGGTTTGGATGTAGTAATGCAAGGTTAACTACAGAATGTGCCTTTCTCCATGGCACCTGCCAAAATATAAACAATTCATTTGTAATTTGCAGGATTGAGAAAAGTATTCAAGGCCATTGCCCTATGGATTCAGCATGCAACTGATATCAACCCATGGCGTGTAAGAGTATGCTTCGTACTGGTTATCCACAAAGAGGTACAATGACATTCTCTCATGCTGTGTGGCTCATGACCCTTGCATGTCATTAGCTTTTGGGGTGACATATGTTGAAAAAACAAAGTTTTTCATTTGTATTAGATACAAGCTTGTCAGACAAAACTATTCACTCTCCTTATGAGATTTCTCTCATCAACACACATATAATACACATACACATATAATGTAGTATGCACACGTTGGCTGTATACACACATGTGTTAGTATGCACGCATGTGGAGGCCAGAGGACAACTTCAGGCTTTATTCCTCTTGTGCTGTCTATACACATTTTTATTTCTATCTATCTATCTATCTATCTATCTATCTATCTATCTATCTATCTATCTATCTATCTATCATCTATCTCTCTATCTATCATCTATCTATGTATCTATCTACTATCTATCTATCTATCTATCTATCTATCTATCTATCTATCTATCATCTATCTATCTATGTATCTATCTATCTATCTATCATCTATCTATCTATGTATCTATCTACTATCTATCTATCTATCTATCATCTATCTATCTATCTATCTATCTATCTATCTATCTATCTATCTATCTCTATCTATCATCTATCTATCTATGTATCTATCTATCTATCTATCTATCATCTATCTATCTATCTATCTATGTATCTATCTACTATCTATCTATCTATCTATCTATCTATCTATCTATCTATCTATCATCTATCTATCATCTATCTACTGTCTATCTATCTACTATCTATCTATCTATCTATCTATCTATCTATCTATCTATCTATCTATCTATCTATCTATTTACTGAGGCAAAATTTCTCACTAGCCTGGGACTCATCAAGCAGTTTAGGCTAACAAGTGAGTCCCAAAAATTCAAATGTCCCTACCTCCCCATGGCTAGAACCACAAGCCTATGCAAGTATACTTGTTAACTTTGTTTTTGTTTCTTTCCCCTTTGTTTGTTTGCTTTGTTCATCTTTCTTTCCAGATCTGTGGATCCAATTCAGATCTTTGTGTTTCCTTGACTGAGCTATCTCCCGATCTCTGCAGTTTATGTTCAAGAAGTGAGTAAATCTGATAAATAGAAATAACTAACTTCTAGTAAAAGAATCTGAAAAATATTCAAGTTATAAATGCCAAATTAGGATCATTGTTAGGACTGGTCGACATCATGTACACTTAACCATTCTATACAATATGTGAGTCTCACAAAACACGTAAAATTATAGGTATTGTAATCATTATTTTGAATATCTCGGTTTTGAACAAGCAGAGGTGGGTTTGTGGTTGCTCTTTCTCACCACAGAAAGAAGTATATGCTGAGAGCCCTGTGATTATGGGGAAATATTTATAGAAAGAATAGCAGCAGAAACTGTTTTAAGGGCAGCATGGGTAGAAAGTGCCCAGCATTTGGTCACAAGATTTCATTCTGTATAACTCTCCAACAATCTCATTGGATGCAAAGTGAAATTAAAAGGTTGTCTGAACATTACATCCACGGATGCTTGGAAACGAAGAGGATGTGAGCGTGGAAAACGAAATCTAAAAACATCTCAGATTATGGTCAGGCCTGATATGCCCGATCTGTGTGGCAATAAAACTGCCCCCAAAGCCGCAGACTTTCTTTTCCAGGAAAGAAACAGCTAATCTGTTTGGTTTCAATCTCCTACTCAGGGTGTGACAGAATCTGGCCCACACTGAGAAAATGCCCCCAGAAAACCTATGTTGTGGGAGATCAGGAGAGTCATTTCCAGTGCATGAGAGACTGACAGTAAAGTCATTTGTTGAATGAGTTCATGCTTCTAGAAATACAGTTTAGGGCCTGCAAGACAGCTGAGTGAAGGTAGACAGCTCTTGAGGAATAACACCTAAGGTTGACCTCTGACCCCCGCATGAACCACACACACACACACACACACACAAAACACAGACTGTGTGTTAAATGAAATAAAAACAGCTTGATTTTTACCAGTTTAATAATGTGTGTTTATTTTTATCTTCATTTAAAGTATAGGAAAGAATGCATGATATTCTGCTACAGATAAACATCTCAACTTCTCAACTTCCTGCTGGCTCCTATTCTATCCATGACTCTATTAGCTGCTGCTATTCCAGCCACCTGACTGTTTCTCCTGTTGTGATGTCAATATTGTATTTCCCAGAAACTTAAAAGAAACACAAATCATAGACGTTTAGAGTTGATACTGACTTTAAAGTAAGCCAGATCAACTCTATCAGAGAGCAGAATCCTGTAGGAAATGGGGAGAAACAAAATTACTTTCAATGGGATCTGGTGGATATGTTTAAGATGGGGCTTTATGAAAGAAACAGAAAAAAATGTCAGGAGCCATTTACTCCTTCACTGAATAAATGTTGACACCTAAGCCGCAGAAACATAGGAACTTATATTTTACTAAAGATTCAAGAAGAAATCAAGCTTGTGCTGTAAGTTATTTATGTCACGTGTGTGCGTCAGGGAGGGGATAATAATGCCAGGATTCCTCAACAGTGAACAGCAAGCAAAGTGGGGTTTGAAATATCTGCCTTAGCCTCTTTCCTAAGGCCCAGCTTTGGTTTCTTTCTCTTTTAGTTTTCTTCTTTTGCTCTGCATGGAAATCGTCACATTTGTATATCAACGTGTCATGGATTATCTCCCCAGAATTACTTAAACATCAGATTTTAACAAGTATTCCCATAAGTTGATTTCATAGAATGTTTCTGTCCCTTCATATATTCTACAAAACATCTGTCACTGTTGCTTATTGTTACAATTAGATTTCTGCACAAACGAGGGCCTGTGAATAAGATGTTTATCTTATTGTGGGGAGCAGCACTCTCCTCTTCAGAATCTCTTTGATTACCAATGCCTGCATCACTGTTGCTAGAGTTGTAGATTTGGTTGCTATGATGGGTGCTAGATGAGAAGGAAGATTTCCTGTTTGAGTCCAATCCCACAATGCTCTTTGATCGAGTCTCTCAATCCTGGAGTTTCCTTCTCAACCATGTCCTCCAACCCTAGGGACTACACAAATGTCAAATGTCTTAGTTTATTTTCATGCATAACCAGCTTCATCAGGACAAGAATGATGTCATCTGAGAACAAAATGAATTAGATCTACTTTAAAGGGCCTGTCACTTAAAGAACGTTAACGTGCCCCCAGTGTGAACAATAACACATTAATAAATAAATATTAGGAATTGAAACTGTAGCTCTGTGGTAGAGCATGTGACTATTTCAGAGTAGAACAGGAAGTACATCAGAAGACAGGGCTGACTGGCTCTAGCTCCTTGGGTTCAATTCTTGACACCCTTAGGAAGAAGGATGAAGAGGGGAAGAGAAGGAGTAAGGGGAGGGGGAGGAGAAGGAAGAAGAGATAAGGCGTAAGGAGAAAAGGAGGAAAAGGAGAAGGGGTGAGAGAGAGAGAGAGAGAGAGAGAGAGAGAGAGAGAGAGAGAGAGAAATAATGAAAGACAGGGGCTTACCTACACTGGTAAGGAGGAGCAGTGCTGGGAAAATCCTGCTCCTCCCTCAGCACTCAAGCTGAACTACCTACTGGAAGGTCTTTTTAAATAGATTCCTGCTGAGTCAGCAACAAGGCAGCCCTAGAGGTGAATCAGCTCCCTCCCACTGTGCACCTCATTCTGGGAACCTAGAACAGACATCTGGGAATTAGACTCTGGAATCTGGCTGTAGAATACTTCTAAATAGAGGGGGAAATCTGAGTCAAAACTGCAATGTTCTGTGAGCTGGAATTCTGGATGGAGCCGACCAGAGAAAGACTGAGTGTCCTCACTTCACCCTGAGGGCCAACACAAGCAGGACTTGCACCCTATCCTGCCCTCGCTGTAAGAGATACACAGTACCTGCCCCAACCCAAGGGACCACACACTGGGTGCTACATGTAGAGTCCAAGAAGCCAAATATCATAAAACCACACAAGTCAGTCAATAAGTAAAAAATGAAGTAGACAGTTCTCAAAACGTCAAATGCAAAAGGCCAGTAAACATATAAAAATGTGTGTCTGGCATCCTTAGCCTGCAGGAAAATGAAAAGTAAAACTACACTGAGACCCCCATCTCACTCTGGCCAGAACAGCTCAGAGAGAAATCAGCTGCTGAGGAAGTGGGTGAAGAGAGCACCTTTATAAAGAGCTGGAGGAATGTCGATTAATCATGGCACTATAGAAATCAGCACGGAGCATTCTAAAAAAAAAAGCAAGCAAACAAACAACAACAAGAAGAACAAAAGGAAGCAAACTCACCCAGGAGGATTAGATGGCAGGAAAAAATCAAATTGAGAGCTGAAATCAACAAAATAAACACAAAGAAAACAATATAAAGAATCAGTGATACAAAGAGTTGGTTCTTTGAGAAAATCAACAAAATATACAAATCTTTATACAGATTAACAAAAAGGCAGAGAGAAAATATCCAATTTAACAAAATCAGAAATGAAAAGTGGGACATAACAACAGACACAGAGGAAATCCAGAGAATCATTAGGTCGTATTTCGAAAAGCTGCACTCCACAAAATTGGAAAACTTAAAGGAAATGGACAACTTTCTGATAAACATCATCTCCCAAAATTATATGAAGACCAGATAAGCAAATTAAATAAACTGATAACTGCTAAAGAAATAGAAGCAGTCATCAAAAGTGTCCCAACCAAAGAAAGTCCAGGAACAGATGGTTTCAGCACAGAATTCTACAAGATTTTCAAAGAAGAAATAATACCAATACTCCTCAAATTGTCCCACACAATAGAAACAGAAGGAACATTGCCAAACTCTTTTTATGAGGCTACAATTACCCTGATACCCAAACCACAGAAAGACATTACTAAGAAAGAGAATTACAGACCAATCTTATTCATGAACATTGATGCAAAAGTACTAAATAAAATACTGGCAAATCGAATCCAAGAACATATCAGAAAAATCATTCACTATGATCAAGTCGGCTTCATCCCAGAGATAGAGAGATGGTTCAACATATAAAAATTTGTCAATGTAATCCGCCATATAAACAGTCTGAAAACAAAACCCAAGTGATCATCGCATTAGATGCTGAAAAAGCCTTTGACAGAATAAATGTCCCTTCATGATAAAGGTCTTGGATTGAGAGAGTAGGGATACAAGGAACATACCTAAACATAATAAAGTCAATATACAGCAAGTCAACAGTCAACATCAAACTAAATGGAGAGAAACTCAAAGTGATACCATTGATATCAGGAACAAGACAAGGTTGTCCACTCTCTCCATATCTACTCAATATAGTCCTTAAGAGTCTAACTAAAGCAATAAGACAACAAAAGGAGATCAAGGGGATATAAATTGAAAAAGAAGAAATCAAACTCTCACTATTTGTTGATGATGTGATAGTTTACATAAACAACCCCAAAAATTCTATCAAGGAACTTCTACAACTCATGAACACCTTCAGTAATGTATCAGGTTACAAGATTAACTCAAAAAGGTTACTAGGACTCCTTTACACAAATGATAAATGGGCTGAAAAAGAAATCAGAGAAACATCACCCTTCACAACAGCCACAAATAGCATAAAATATCTTGGAGTAACTCCAACCAAACAAGTAGAAGACATGTATGACAAGAACTTTAAATCCTTGAAGAAAGAAATTAAAGAAGACACCAGAAAATAGAAAGCTCTCTCATGCTCTTGTGTAGGTAGAATTAACATAGTAAAAGTGGCAATCTTACCAAAAGCAATCTACAGATTTAATGAAATGCCCATCAAAATCCCAGCAAAATTCTTCACAGACCTCGAGAGAATGATACTCAACTTCATATGGAAAAGCAAAAACCTAGGATAGCCAAAACAATCCTGTACAATAAAGGAACTTCTGGAGGCATCACAATCCCTGACTTCAAATTCTATTACAGAGCTACTGTACTCTGTAGTACAGTACTGAAAACAGCCTTGTATTGGCATAAAAACAGACAGGAGGACCAATGGAACCAAATCGAAGATCTGGATATTAATCCACACACCTAGGAACTTCTGATTTTTTACAAAGAAGCAAAAAATATAAAATAGAAAGAAGAAAGCACATTCAACAAATGGTGCTAGCATAACTGAATATCAACATGTAGAAGAATGAAAATAAATCCATATCTATCACCATGCACAAAACTCAAGTACAAATGTATCAAAGACCTCAACATAAATCCAGCCACACTGAACCTCATAGAAGAGAAAGTGGGAAGTACAATTGAACACATTGGCACAGGAGATTACTTCCTAAATAGAACCCCAGTAGCACAGACACTGAGAGAAACAATTAATAAATGGGACCTCCTGAAACTGAGAAGCTTCTGTAAAGCAAAGGACACAATCAACAAGACAAAACAGCAGACAACAGAATGGGAAAAGATCTTCACCAACTCCACATCAGACAGAGGTCTGATCTCCAAAATATACAAAGAACTCAAAAAATTGGCCATCAAAAGAACAAATAATCTAATTTAAAAAATGGAGTACAGACCTAATCAGAGAACTCTCAACAGTGGAATCTAAAATGGCAGCCGGGCGGTGGTGGCACACGCCTTTAATCCCAGCACTTGGGAGGCAGAGGCAGGCGGATCTCTGTGAGTTCGAGACCAGTATGGTCTACAAGAGCTAGTTCCAGAACAGGCTCCAAAAGCTACAGAGAAACCCTGTCTCGAAAAACCAAAAAATAAAAAAGAAGAATCTAAAATGGCTGAAAGACACTTAAGGAAATACTCAACACCCTTAGCCATCAGAGAAATGCAAATCACAACAACTCTGAGATTCCATCTTACACCTGTAAGAATGACCAAGATCAAAAACACTGATGACAACTTATGCTGGAGAGGCTGTGGGGTAAAGGGAACACTCCTTCATTTCTGGTGGAAGTTCAAGCCTCTTTGGATATCAGTGTAGTGGTTTCTCAGAAAATTGGGAATCAACCTACCTCAGGATCCAGCAATATCATTTTTGGGTATATACCCAAAGGATGCTCAATCGTACCACAAGGACATGTGTTCAACTATGTTCATAGCAACATTGTTTGTCGTAGCCAGAACCTGGAACCAACCTAAATGCCCCTCGACCGAAGAATGGAGAAGGAAAATGTGGTACATTTACACACTGGAGTACTACACAGCAGAAAAAAAATAACGACATCTTGAAATTTGCGGGCAAATGGGTGGGTCTAGAAAACATCATATTGAGTGAGGTAACCCAGACACAGAAAGACGAGTATCACATGTACTCACTCATAGGTGGCTTTTAGACATAAAGCAAAGAAAATCCACCCTACAATTCACAATCCCAGAGAACCTAGACAATAAAGAGGACCCTAAGAGAGACATACATAGATCTAATCTACATGGGAAGTAGAAAAAGACAAGATCGCCTGAATAAGTTGGGAGCATGAAGACCATGGGAGAGGGTAGAAGGGGAGGGGAAAGAAAGGAAGGTAGCAGAGAAAAATGTGTAGCTCAATAAAATCAATAAAAAACAAAGAAAAAAAAAACAACTAGTAGGTCATGGTGACATCTTTAATTCCAGCAATAGGGAGGCAGAGGCAGGCTGATCTCTGTGAGTTCCAGTCCAGTTGGTCTACAGAGTCAGTTCCTGAACTGTTATACAGAGAAATCTTGTCCCCCCCCAAAAAAAAACCAACCAAATAAACAGAAACTAAAAATACAAGGAGCGTATGACAGAACTATGCTACTTCTAGCTATGTGCCCAAGTCAACAAAACCCAGAGGTATCGACTCCCTGCATTGATCGCAGCAATATTCATAGTGTTGACGTTTTGGACTTAGCCTAAATATCTGTCAACAGATGAATGGTTAAAGAAAATGTGATATGTGTATGGGATGGTGCTTTACCCATAAAGAATTAAATTATGTAATTTGCAGCAAAGTGCATACAACTTGAGATCATTGTCTTAAACAAAATAAACCAGACTCATATATGGATGATTGTTTTTATAGATACGTAAGCCACATACACTAAGGATTCCAATGCGCTGCAGAGACGTTTGCAGAGCCAAGTACGTTGCCACGCTGTTCACAAAGGCCAGAATGTGGAACCAATCTATGTCTCTCAAGGGATGAATGAAGAAAGAAAATGTGTCATATACACACAATGGTATTTTACTCAGTTATAAAGAACAAAATTATGATAGTCATAGAAAAATAGATGGGAGTAGAGCTCATTTATGTTAAAAAATATTCAAATATAGATTTAAATTTGTATGTGAGTGTGTATATATATGTGTGCTCAAGTGTGTTTTGTGTTTGTATATGTGAGTATGTGTGAGGGTGTGTGTGAGGCTATGAATGTGTGTGGGGTCTGAAAGTAGAAAGGGGACCCTGAGAGAAGAGGAAGAAGTCTAAAGGAAGCAGTGATGGAATTTGCACTACTTATTATGAAACCAAAAGGGAGGATTATGCTGATGACCAGCAAGAGGGGCCAAGAGAATGAGAAAGAACATGAACAAAGTTAAATAATATATATGCATGAATATCTCTCAATGAAACCTGTTTGTGTTCTAACCCAAAATTGTCAATTAAAATAATCAGTTCAGTGAGCATTTTTTAAAGCTCTGTAAACATTTCTTGAGCTTTAAGGTTAAACTCTTTTCCTTTGTCTCAATTCAAAACTAATGCTTACCCATAGAAGACCACTTTTTCAGAAGGCAGATTTTGTTGTCTATATTATTTAACAATGGGATAAAAGGATTTGTAGTATTTCTTAACGGTGTCTGTAAAACATCTTAATTTCATGCCTAAACTTAAAAATCTCCCCCTCTGATTACTAATGTCCCCTGTCTATTGACTGGGCTTCTGTCAGACCAGTCAAACTGTCAAGACAATTCTGAGACATCGGAACTTCTATTTAGGGACAAGTGGGACATCTGTAGTGCTGAGAAAGCTATATACCAGGCAGAATCTAATTAGCAACCTCCAGATAAGAGTCAATATAATAAAATTCCCCTTCAACTTAGGTGACATTTAAGCACCTAACTTTTCCAGTGATGTGGGAATTTTCATGTAAACAAGAGAATAGCAATATTTTTTATATGCTTTTATTTAACTTCTTACAGTGTTTACATTTTAAGATCACTAACCACTCTTTGCAGCTAAGCTTCTTTATTTTCATTGACAAGATTTACAAGGAATTTGGGTATTTTAAACTCCTGGTCCTATCAACCAAAAGTTAGCTGAGAATGAGACATGGATATACAAGAGACAACGCTCCCGGGTTTAACATGTTTAATGTGTGGATTCTAACAATTGGAAAATCCCACTCAGGAAAAACGTCAACAGCATATTTGAGTTCAGAAAGCAAAAGCACGTGCCTCCTCGAGTCAGAAGGGAACGTTGTCCTCCCCTGCTTGGCTGAATTGCTCCCATTGCAAACCGCCTCATCTTGCAAACACAAGGCAAGAGGCACAGGCATTCTTGAAGCGTGAATTCACAAAGCTGGACTCCGGGGCGTGAGTAGGAAGAGGGAAGCGGATTGTGTCGACCTAGGATTGCTGAAGGCATCAACAGAGCAGAACAGGGGTGCTTTGGTTCTCAGGGTCCCTGGCCCTGGCTGTGAACTGGGTCACTGTTGAGAAATACTTCCTTACTCGGCGTTCTGGGAAGCCGGGTGTACACAGTGGGCCTCCGAGGATGTTTTCCCCTGCTGCGCTCAGAAAATCGCTGAAGCTTTTGCAGGCTGTCACCTTTCCAGAAATGCCGCCATCGTGTGGCACTTGGGCGTTACAAAGGGAAGAGTCCTGAGAAAGTTCATGTGGTTCAACTGGAAGTTAGCTCCAGCAAAATCTATTCCTATACCTCCCTAATTTGTGTTGAGTCATTCCTGTGGGCACAGGATAAACTGCAGTGAACTCTGTGGACATCTTGTTGCCTTTAGGATTTGTGGAATTTCCCTTCACTACACCAAAAACACAGTAGACTCATGCAGATGTTGTGCTTACAGGGGGGAAAAAGTGTTTAAAAGCAGAAATAAGAAGCCTGTTTTCACAACTTTATAACCTGTGTGATTTTATAGTCATAGGTACTGCCTTAATAAAGCATGTGCTAGTTAGTGACCTTCAAATGAACAATATTCATTCATTTTGAATACATGCACCAAGAGATAACCCAAATGCTCAAAACAGCTTTGCACTTCTTACTCTAACCCTGTAGAAGATGACTTAGTCTAAATTCATATTAAAAGTAATATTTGGCAAGTAGGACTGACAACGAATACAATGATGGTTTGATCTACCTTGACTCTCAATTACCGTGTACCTCTTACGATGGAGATGTAATCTAATAAGGAGCATGTTCTCTGTTTCAAGTAAGGGAAGAAAGGAAGTAATTGAAGAACAATATTAAATATTTAAAGCAGCTCTGTTTCGTCTATAATTTTATCTGCTTTTAACTTTTCAGTAAAGTCTTGTTAATACAGATAATAAAAATTGCTTTTCTTATTAAGTAGCCAACTTTATATATGTTGGAAAATAAAACTCAAAAAAGACAATTCAGAAACTTCAGTTCTGTCTTTTGAGATGATCCAGACTACAGTTTAATGTGTACGACTTAAAGATCTCTTACATCTGCCCTCATCCCAATGTAAAGACATCACAAGTCATGGCTACTCGCCCCTGCAGAAGATTTCAGTAACAGTTAATGCACACATTCTTTAAAATGGGAGGGGGAATTGGCAACCCCTCCAGTACTGTTAACTGTGCGTCCTACAGAAAGGCTACTTGCCCAAGGTCACACAGGGCACTGGTGACAGAAGGACTGAACGCCCCAGTCTGGCTCCTGCAGCGTCACTGCCCAGCAGGCATGCTGCTTAGGCAGCCTCTGTCTGAAGTAACTCACGCTCTACTGTTTTACACGCTGACACAGTTTACGTGACTATCAGCACCATCACCTCCTAGCTTCCCCAACAGTGCAACAGAGATTCACAGCTCCTAAGGGTCACCGGAGGCATGACTTCACAGGCACGAGTGGAATTTCGGGGTCACTGTGTGGTTTGTCTAAATGGCATGCTCCTGCATATTTGAAGTGTCAAAACTGAGCTGTGGTCTTGTTTTGTTTTCATTTTATCTGTTACTGCTGTTTTTTATTTTATTTATTTTTTTTTATGTGTGGGAGGGTCTCACTCTGTAGCTCAAGTTGGTCTGGAACACAGTACATAGCCCAGGCTAGCTTTGAACTCATGATGGGCCACCTCAGTGCTGGATTTACAAGCCTGAGCCACTGTACCCCAGCAGATCTGAGCTGTCAAATACAAAGACAAAGGCGGTGGTCTCAAAATCCTGCCTACAGAAACAGGAATTTCCTAGTCTTCAGTGAGTCCAATAGAGACAAATGCATATCCACATGGCCTTTACCTGTAACTTAGGTCGAAAGAGACTCCACCCCAGTTCCTTCCATTCTCATTGATGCTTATCCACTAATTCAACAACTATAAATGAAATCTGTGAGAATAATTAGCTGTTTCCTTTCTTTATGAACCTACGTGCCCTTCCAGGATTCTAAATGCATCCCATAAATGAAAGGAGGAGTTAACGATATTGTACATAAGTAATATTTTCTGTGTTTCCTTTCCTTCTTTCTTTTTTTTTTTTTTCAACCACAAAACCAGAGGGGGAAGTTGTGGGAGCAGGTGGGCCGAGCAGTGGCAAAAACCTCATGACACATCACTCCGCCTCCTGGGTTGGTGGAGACTGTCTGGAGCAGCATTTAAATTCTGGGAGGTCCGAGCTGTCAGCAGCAGGACAGGAGGAGCTAGGCATCAGCATCCCAGCTTTGGAGTCTCTCGCCAGCCGCATTCTCCGCATTCTCCGAGGAAGCCAGCCAAGGTAAGCTTGCAGCTGGCCAGGGAAGCTGTACATTCTCCTGGCTGGATTCTGTGGGTGAGTCCAAAGAATACGCTTTAACCGTAGTACTCGCCAGCCAGACTGCACTGCTCTAGTCTTTCTGAACAAGCAGGTCAGATACGTTGCAGGCTTCCAGGTATCTGCAAAGTCAGTTGAACATAGAAGTCAAAAATAAACTGAATTCGTTCTTTAAAGGACAGAGAAAATTGCTACTAATCACACACACACACACACACATTGTAAAGTTCTATGTCTCTTTGGAGTAAATTTCTATATTATTTTAAAGTTTCTGGATGACTGTGGAGGCAATTAAAGAAGGATATTATATATTAATATAAATCATTGATACTGTTATTTTTAATAAACTAACTCATCTAGGCGGGGTGGGAGCTTTCTCAATGTCTTGCTTCTGCACTGGCTTTTAAATCTTTCACCAAGATCCTTGTGTGATAACATGTAGACTCATTATCACACATAGAAAAACTGTTCACTGTTCTCAATGTTTTTCATTGCAAATGGAAAGTCTTACTCAATTTCAAAGTTATCTTTCTTTTAGCTTTATAGCATAGTGTTAACTTGTTTAAAAAAGTAACATTTGAAATGCAAATTTGAAAACTGGAAAAGCAATTTTTTATCATTTTATTTTCTTTTTGATTTTCCTCCTTGGGAAAAGTACTGCCATCTGTAGTTCGCTGTTTTAATTATCAAAGTGCTGTGAAACTGATCTTAGATGTGGAGAGCTGGAGACATCACATGGTGGTGGGATAAGCTCTGAGAGTACAGATGTACAGTCTGCATAAATAGAAGCCGGGAAATTGTACCACCCTTGCCAAGGGTGAGAGATTGAGAGAAAGAAAACGCACACAAATGCTGACTCAAAAGCCTACACCCTGATGTTTTCTCAGAGATGCAGAAAAGATTCCAGAATTTATTAGTGGCTTGGTAGCAGTGTGGTAGTGCAAAGAGATATGTTTATGTTGTATTTGTCAAGATACCAAGTATTCCTCACCAAATATATTACAGGACCAACTACAGCCATGAGATTTGCAGTGATTTGCTTTTGCCTCATTGGCATAGCCTCCTCCTTCCCGGTGAGTACAAGTGAATCTCAGAGAAAATTCTTGAAAGTTAATGAGCTTTGGCACACTCTCATGTATTTTTTTCCCCTTCACTTTTCTATTTTAAAGGTGAAAGTAACTGATTCTGGCAGCTCCGAGGAGAAGCTGGTAAGCACCTTTAGGTTGATCGTTTAACTGAAGAATGTACACAAGCGTTGCAAAGGTTGCTAGGAACAGCATTTTATTTTTTTATCTTCATAATCAGACCTGTTTGTTTCAAAGTACTTACTGACTACCTAGTACAGATGGAGGCAGTACCAAACAGGGCATTGTTTTTAATGAACAGACTCTCTTTTAATTAGATTTTTAATATACTAAAAGCATGTTCCAGGCTATTGCTACATATATAAAACAGGTCTTAGGACCTTGGGTGACTCTTTCTCTCCTTGAGTCAGCTTGCTTGCCTAGAAGCAGAAAGTCCCAGAGGCTGAATTTAGAACACCACTCAGATGTTGGCCAGAGCTGTTCGTATGGCCACAATATTTACAATACTGCCCAAGATACGTGTTTAGAAGCCCATCATAAAGAGAAAGTTTGTTTGTGCTGTTTAACTCTACTGTGCTTGTCCGCGGATTTTAGGCCACATTTCCTAGGTAAGAATCAAAACCAAACCAAATCTGTATTTATTACAATTATTTGATGAACAGCCTTGGTTAACTGCCCCTCCACAATAGGTGAACATGTGCCAGGCAAACCCAGATGGGCCTTGTCCCACGTCTAGACGAAAAGGCACACAGAATTCAGTTCCTGATGAACAGAATAAGGGCCAGTGCAGAGTTGCCTGGGGGCCACTGCAGCTTCACGAAGACAATCAGGGAGGCGTTTGTACATGGGGTGTGTAAGATGGAGTGGGCAGGCCTGTCTGTTTTCCAACAGACTTGAGAACACAGGTGTTGAGTCACAATTTAACAAAATAGAAAAATTAACATTTCTATAAGAGAGAGGGGGCAATAATTGGTACTTTAGAAACAGAATAAAAGAAATATTTTTAAAAATATAGAAATGCATTTTTTAAAAGATATAACAGTATAGTTCATCAAATGGTATTTAGGATATAGTTGAAAAGCTGAAGTCAGTTTTTTAGATTCTAAGAAACATAGAAGTAAAAGAAAATATGGAAAAGTGTTTAAGGATATGCCCCCGAAGATGAACACTAGCTGTTTATATTAAGATCATTAAATCTTTTTTAGCCTATGTATTTTGATTACATATCCTACATAGCACATTCTTTAATAAATGTAACTTATGTCACTTATACTGTGAAGTGACTGAGTGTGGCCAACACAGCTGACCATGGGACACTTACTTCCTGAATTAGCATAGTCGTTTTCCGGATTCTGTTTCTACCATTGGCAGCTTGGTACAATAGACCTTTTGTGCAATGACTTTACCATTGTCTTTATGGCTATCTGCTAACCACTAGCCTCAAATGCCTATTGAGTAATCAAACCGTGGCTAGTTCAATGGAGAGATTTAGGGTTTTTTTTTGTTTTTTAATCTTAATTTACATTTGAATTAGCTACATTTAATTTAATCTTAACTTACATTTAAATAGCTACCTGTGGCTAAACTCACCATCTTAGAAAATACTGCCTTAGGGAATTCCTCTTTAGTCCTATGGAGAGAAAATTATGGGATCAATAGTAATAAGAGTGTTTACCTGAGAGCAAACTTCATCAGCAAAGGTAGATGAGGCAAGCAAATCACTGACCAGTGCTGACAGTCAGTGTGCCTGGGTTTGAACGCCTACCTAGCACATTGTGGTGGAGTTTCTTCTGTGCTGTTATCAGGGAAATACTGATGTCTACCTCGTAAGGGGTTGAAAGGACTGAACCAATATTTATAAATCACTTTGAAAGAAGACCTGCCCCACGATTAATGCTATTTGGAGTGCCATTAAGTGAATCAATAACAAAAACCAAGTTATAACAATGATCTCTGAAGTTTTGCAAGGAAGTGGGAATATATGTCACGCTTTCCTTTCCGGGGAAAGCACAGCTGTTTGATAAGCTCATGGCGCACAGACCCTGTGTTTATGTTTTAATAACGGCAATTGCACACTTTTTTTTAATAGCTTTACAGCAAACAAACAGATGCTGTAGCCACCTGGCTGGAGCCCGACCCATCTCAGAAGCAAAATCTCCTAGCCCCACAGGTATTGTTTTTCAATTTCTCAAACAGAAAAATATGGCTTGAGCAATGGCACAGCCATTGAGGGCACTGGCTGCTCTCGCAGAGGACCTGGGTTCAGTCCCTAAGGTCCAGATGTCAGTTCTCAACCTCCTGTTAACTCTAGTTCCAGGGATTTTCTGCCCTCTTCTGATTTCCATGCACACGGTACACTAATATAACGTAAGTACATTATATACACTAATATAATACTTAACACACAAAATAAAACAAATAAATGATAAAACAACAACAACAAAACAAAACCCCTAAACAATAATAATAGACTGCAACTAACCAACCACACAGGCTTCTAAGTGGGATCTTCCTGCTTATTAGGTAAATAGGTGTCTAGAAGACCAGTACACGATTTGTCCCACTGTAAACTGTCTGTTAGGCTGAAAAATGTGACCTGCTTTAGATTGAAAAGAATAACTTTGCATTAGGCAGCTGAGCATGTAACGTGTGTGCTAATGTGTGGCCTTCCATCCTCAGAATACAGTGTCCTCTGAAGAAACAGATGACCTTAAACAAGAAGTAAGTTTTCATATGCAATGAAACCCACTGAGAAGAGACCTGGAGGAAGTGGTTGCACCATTCCCTTCAGACTTTCAGTCATTAGCAAGTGTCCCAGTGACTCTTCATTCCAAAGCTTGCTCAGAAGGGAAATGCATTCACTCATTGTCAAAATGCACAGGTTCTGCAGATAAGTTTAGTGTTACAGAAAATATCTACTCAAGACTGATACAGGAAACATTAAGCCTCTTGTAAAGTATGAAAGGTAGTTTAAAGATGTTTTAACTAATAATTGATAAGCAGATCATCAGTGTTTAACAAAGCCACGATTTTTTACTTTAAAATGTTTATGTTGCTAATATTAAAGATTATTTGGTAGGTAGATGTTTTTTCATATTTGCTGAGAGAATAAAATTTCCCTTAAGATCCACTTTAAGTATACAGATGATCTCTGATAAGAAAAGTTAGTTAAAAGAGTCATAATATTTGCAGATTTGTAGTTTAATAGTCTTTATGCCTTAGTTCACAACATGGATTTGGGCTATAGTTTGTATACCCGTGCCTTTCAGAGTTATGTCTTGACTATCCTTGATAATAGGGAGGCAAATATATATATATGTATATATATATATATATATATATAATCTCTATATTAAGATACAGATGATCTGATATCTTGTGGAATTACATTTCAGATAAAAAAATCAATCTAGCCTTATTTATGCCTATTATCTCATTGAATTTTATAAATTAATAATATACACTATTTACAAGAGAAAATGCTAGCAGTATGAACATCATGTTTGTAAGTTTGCCTTGAAAATATCTAAGAAAATAGCATTTCATTAAGAAGCCAAAGAGGTGTCTCAGAATGCTATTTCATTTATTCTTTTGCTAAAAGCAAGAAAGAGGCCCAGTTCCTCACCTTAAAACCATGGAATGTACTGTAATTGCAAAGATCCTGAAAGTAAATTAAAATATTTCAACCAAACTAGCACAGCATAAAACCCAAGCACTTATTTACTGAGGCATCTTGGTTTTTGATTTAGACTCTTCCAAGCAACTCTAATGAAAGCCAGGACCACACAGATGATGATGACAACGATGATGATGGAGACCATGCAGACAGCCAGGACTCTGTGGACTCTGACGAATCCGATGACGATGACCATCCTGATGACTCTCACCATTCAGATGAGTCTGATGAGACCTTTACTGCCACTACACAAACAGAAATTTTCACTCCTGTCGTCCCTACGGTAGAAATCCCTGACGGCCGAGGTGATAGTTTGGCTTATGGGCTGCAGTCAAAGTCTAGGAAGTTCCACATTCCCAGTGACCAGGTAAAGCCCTTGTCAGACATGGAATGGCTCTGGCTTGAGTTCACTTCTAGGAAACCAGAGTCTACAAATGCACTCGCTATTCACTGAGCATGGTACATTTATTTGAGGTCTGCTTTTTGACCTTTGAATACAGAGCATTTTTCCTACTTTGATGTCTTGCTTAAAGTATGCTTAAAGTCTTTCTAATTTTGTCTATTATGCACAGTTCCATCTTTCCAAGTCCAGTCTCTAAGCAGTATTTAACAGCCATTTATGTTAGTTCAATAACTACTGCAGAGAGTTTTTGTGTGTGTGTGAAATATAATGGTCATATTTGGAAGCCAAGTGTGTGAGAGGAATTATAAAAATCACAATTATAATGAGCGTAATCAAAGGATCTGAATTAGACTCAGCCTTGTTATTTACTATTTAGTTTACAAGTTAACTTTCAATGTCTTTATCATGTAAGTCAGAGATAATGAGACGATGCGGTTACCCTACAGGTTTTATTTATCACAGACATAAATGATAAACCTATTAAACTAGAAATGGGTGGCATGATGGCAGCTGGCAATGTACAAAGCACATGCTAGGGTATTTTCTCCTTCAGTCAAATTTTAAAAGTATTCAGAGCAGTTTGACCTAAACGTTGGAGATAAAGGATTATAATGCTCTTATCCTTGGCCGTTTGTGTAATTCTTCCATTTGTTCTGGTTCAGTTTTCTGATGAAACAGGTGAGGATCTCACCTCGTACATGAAGAGCAAGGAGTTGGATGATGTCCTCAAGGTCATCCCTGTTGTCCACCGTCTGAGCGTGCCTTCTGACCAGGACAGCACTGGCAAGACCAGCCATGAATCAAGTCAGCTGGATGAACCAAGTGTGGAAACCCAAAGCCATGAACAATCCCAGGGGGATAAACAGAAGGCCAGTCACGAGAGCACTGAGCTGTCTGATGGGATTGACAGCAAGGAAAGTTCCAGAGCCAGCCAGGCACACCAGAGCCATGAGTTTCACAGTCACGAAGACAAGCTAGTTCCAGGCTCAAAGAGCAAGGAAGATGCTAACTCTCTGAAATTTCGCATTTCTCATGAAATAGAGAGTTCATCTTCTGAGGTCAATTAAAAAAGAGGCAAAACCACAGTTCCTTACTTTGCTTTTAGTTAAAAAGGAAAACAGGAAAAAAAATATTAGTGAGGGCTAAGCACGAATATTAATGGGTTTATGTATGTGGAGAAGGAAATAGATAATATTTGGGGGCTTTAGCTTAGTTTGTTGCTTCATGAAAAATCCTTGTAACCTAAAAGCTTCATCACTTTGCCTCTGTTCTTTCTGTAGAGGAAATGCAAATGGCCATTGCACCTTAATGATTGTTACTCTTTTATGAATAAAATGTATGTAGACACAAGCAAAATGCCTTTACATGGTTAAAAGAGAACCTACACCAGCCTATGTTACCACGATCTTTTGTTTTTATAATTAGTGTATATTTTGTTGTGATTATTTTTGTTGGTGTGAATAAATCATATATCTTGAATGTAGCAGATCTGGTGGTGTCAATTATTTCTAACTGGTTTCTCAAAATTCTTCTGCAATTTCTAAAATGTAACTGTTTCAATGAACTTGCCCACTTTAGTGAAAACCATTAAGGGTTTTAGCAATCGGTGGAACAAGGGCTACTCCCTGAGAGTTGTGAGCAGGCAGACCCACAAAGCTCTTCTACAAAGTATTCTCACCTAATCATAACACTCACTAGCTAATGTAAAAGCTAATGAAAGCCTGGCTGTAATCAAGTCAACTTTTCTGTTTTCTATCATTATCTATTACTTTGCTTAGTAAATTTGTGGCTTTCCTGTCTTTCTGTAGGTCTTCTAGCTATCATTCTTAGGTAAAAAAGCAATATATATATATTTTAATTAAAAGAATTTAATGAGGTGAAAACAAATTTTTGTTGAATGTCATTCAGATGTGAAATTTCAGAAGGACTAGAGTGGCATGCACACCTTTAGTCTTTAAAACTAGATATCCCGTCTAGAACGCATGAAAACAACCTAAATACCCTTCAACTGATACACAAATATTATTCAACTTTAAAGAAAAATTCAGCCATGAAACTTGCAGGTAAATGTATGGAACAAGAAAAGATCACATTGAAGGGGTAATCCAGACCAAGAAAAACAAACACTGCATGTTCCTACTTGTGGTTCTTAGCTCCAAATCTTCAGATGTGAATATATAGTCAGAAGTAACTACAGAAAACAGAACAGCAAAAAGGTTGTTTTTTTTTTTGGGAGCAGTAGAGATGAGAATAGCAGGGTATTAGTGATCTGAAGCGGAAAATGAGTGGGCTTTGATTAGGGAGGGGATGAGACAAATACAGAAGAGGAAAATAAATAACAATGAGTTATCTGAAAGGTCCATAAGGAATCATATTATTATCTACCTAGCTAAAGTTTCATGTAAAACATATATGTCTATGCATACATATACAAATAGAGTTTAAATAAAAGATTTCCATCTGGGCTGACATTGCGCTCCACAAGAGTTATAGGCTGTCTATCAAAACCACAAGACCAATTATGAGATGCCTTCTTTTGCGTTGTTGGTCAGGGTTGTCCAAGAAATCCCCAAAACATTATAGGCTATTGTTATTGCCCTTGGTTGCCTTCCAGAGGTTGAACATAAAAGTCCCTATTGTTGAAGATACCATGTACCTCAGACATAAGACCCAGAGGGATGGAACTGGATCTGACCTGAAAACCTCCTCCCTGAGGACTGACTCTCATGGCCAGAAGGTGCCATGCAAGCTTCCAAGGGAGGGAAGCAATCAATTGTCATACCAAGCTATGATGCCTACAAACAAACAAACAAACAAACAAAAAACAAACAACATGACATGATACCAACTAAGGGTGCAACAGTGGCATGCATATCTTAGCAGCAACCAATAGCTCTTTTTTTTTTTTTAAATATTTTATTTATTATGTACACAGTGTTCTGCCTCCATGTATGCTGCAGCACAGGAGAGGGCACCAGATCTCATTGTAGATGGTTGTGAGCCACCATGTGGTTGCTGGGAATTGAACTCAGGACCTCTGGAAGAGCAGTCAGTGCTCTTAACCTCTGAGCCATCTCTCCAGCCCCAACCAATAGCTCTTTACTTGGACTTAAAATTCATTTAACAAGAAGGAAATCATGCCTCATACTAGAAATTTAGCCAGTTAACCAGGGCTAGTGAAGCCATGGATCTTGTAGGAGAACCTACAACTGCTACTTTACTATACCAACATAATCCCTAACTACATTCTAAATATTTGTCTTTAAACCCACAGATAATTATACATTTCTTTTCTCATCAAAGCAATATCTTCTCAGTACAGATTAAGATCTTATGGGAAACCACAACTGATCTAAATGCAGGAAAATACATATGATAATTGTCTTTCTGGGTCTGCCTGGGTACCTCACTCAATATGATGTTTCCTAGATCCATCCATTTGCCTGTAAATTTCAAGATGTTGTTATTTTTTCTGCTGTGTAGTACTCCATTGTGTAAATGTACCACATTTTCCTTATCCATTCTTCAGCCAAGGGGAATTTAGGTTGTTTTGAGGTTCTGGCTATGACAAACAATGATGTCCTTGTGGTATGGTTGAACATTCTCTGCGTATATACCCAAGTAGTATTGTGGGTATTGAGGAAGATTGTTTCCTAATTTTCTAAGAAATCACCATACTGATATTCAAAGAGGCTGTACCAGTTTGCACTCCCACCAGCAATGCAGGAGTGTTCCCTTTACCTCACAACCTCTCCAGCATAAGTTGTCATCAGTGTTTTTGATCTTGACCATTCTTACTTGTATAAGATGGACTCTCAGAGTTGTTTTGATTTACATTTCTCTGATGACTAAGGATGCTAAGTATTTCCATAAGTATCTTTCAGCCATTTTGGATTCTTCTGTTGAGTTCTCTGTTTAGGTCTGTGCTCCATTTTTTATTGGATTATTTGCTCTTTTGATGACCAATTTATTGAGTTCTTTGTATATTTTAGAGATCAGACCTCTGTCTGATGTGGGGTTAGTGAAGATTTTTTTCCCATTCTGTAGGCTGTTGTTTTGTTTTGTTGACCGTGTCCTTTGCTTTACAGAAGCTTTCAGTTTCAGGAGGTCCCATTTATTAATTGTTTCTCTCAGTGTCTGTGCTATTGGGGTTATATTTAGGAAGTGATCTTCTGTGCCAATGTGCTCAAGTGTACTTCCCAATTTCTCTTTGATGAGGTTCAGTGTGGCTGGCTTTATGTTGAGGTCTTTGATCCATTTGTACTTGAGTTTTGTGCATGGTGATAGATGTGGGTCTATTTTCATTCTTCTACATGTTGATATCCAATTATGCCAGTACCTTTTTTGAATATGCTTTCTTTTTTCCATTTTATAATTTTTGCTGCTTTGCCAAAAATCAGGTGTTCGTAGGTGTGTGGATTAATATCTGGGTCTTTGATTCGATTCCATTGGTCTTCCTGTCTGTTTTTATGCCAATACCAGGCTGTTTTTTAAACACAAAGCAAAGAAAACAAGCCTACAAGAGAAACATACATGGATCTAATCTACATGGGAAGTAGAAAAAGACAAGATCTCCTGAGAAAATTGGGAGCATGGAGACCATGGGAGAGGGTTAAAACAAAGGGGAGAGGCAGGGAGGGGAGCAAAGAAAAATGTATAGCTCAATAAAAATCAACAAAAATGTAAAAAAAATAAAAGTACATACCATTTTTTTAAAAAAAATGTATATGAGAATAGAATTCACACAATATCCTCAAGGATTGCTCTGAATGACAATGGTGATATTATGCTAGAATAAAATTATGGTGATATAAAAAAAAGATGCAGAAAAACAAGTGGCTCTGTGGTAGCTAGCCCTAACTGATACATCTATAACAAAATTCCTACCCCCAAGACTCTGGGATCATAGAGGAAGAGAGGGTGGGAAGATGGCAAAGAGAGGGTGGGAAGATGGCAAAGACCTGAAGACCAGGAAACCTGCCATGAGAACGTGTGTCCTAGAAATGTCAGAGAAGCCACATCCATGAAGCCTCACCAACATGGCAGCCTAAACAAGGCCTGAACAAGAACAACACTAACAGACACACACGGAAGGGGGAATCTCATGGTGCCTAAACTCTAAACGAAGAACCACAGCCCCCAAGGAACACAGGAAGCAAGAGAAATCTTCATCCCAAGGAAGGGCCCTCTAAATTAATTATTCAATGTTAAGGGGTCAGTCTTGAAATAATATACATACAAGTAACATTACAGGTTTTGAGCAGGTTATACTTATATATTCAGGAAAACACACATGCACACACATCACACATGCACACACATCACACATGCACACACCATTCATATGTAACAACAATGCAAGGAGTAAGGGCCATGAATTAGAGGCGGGGAGGGGATGGCAACAAAGGAAGAGTTGGAGGAAGGAAAGGGGAAGGAAAAATAGTAGGAGTATATTTTAATTTCAGAATTGAAATTTCTTGAGACAAGAAAAGGATTTGACAGGTAGCATTTATTTTTATAGGACTTTTAAACCTCATAAATATGTTGATTTCCTCTGATTAATATAAATATATAATATTATTTTCATACAAAAAATAAAATTAGGAACCTGGGTTTGGTTTCCAGCACCTATACCAGGTAGGTCACAACCGCCCATGATGTACCTTCTTTTGGTCTCTGAAAATACTGCACACGTATGGTACACATAAACACATGCAAGTACACATGCACATAACATTAATTAAAAAATAATAAATCCTAAAAATACACAAATAACAAATAAAATTAAACATTTCTCCTAGAGCTATGCAGGCTAACTTTGAAGTTGATATAGAAATTAACACATAAGAATATAATGAAAAATTCTAAAAAGAAATAATGGCAATAAGGAAGGAAGGAAGGAAGGATTTGTCCTAGTTGCTCCCCTGCTTACAAACACACACACACACACATGCATGCACACACACCATCCTTGTCAAACACACACACACACACACACACACACACACACACCAGAAGCACTGCAGTACTGGCATACAAACATTCAGGAAAGAAAACAGTAAGGTCAGACACAAGCCCAAATGCATGTGGAAAGTCACTGTACGATAGAGATGGTTCTGACACCACTTAGGATACAAGACTACAACCCCATATCGCTTGTCCTTGCAGATGCCAGAAGTCAATGGAAGTGACTCATAGCTTCCTGGTGTATTGCTTCCCTTGGCACGCCATCACAATCAGCTTGTGTCATCCCCACACGCCACGGAACTGAAGCAGCCTCTTTTCTGTTAGCACACACGGAAACCCAAGGGCATCTGCATCTTATCCCCAAAATCACATCTGTGAGTTCTGGTATAGTCCAAAGACCATTCTGCTTCTCCGTCAGGCAGGGCTGATAAGGGGGGCAGAAATCACACAACTAATTTGAACAGGGAGACTATAATACAAAAAAAATAATTATAAGAAATAAGGAGTTAATAGAAGACAAAAGACAATTTTAATGATAACAGTAGGGATGGGAGTTTGCCCAGAGGGGCTCCTCCCTAAAATTCTTCAATAGAAAGGTGGTAGAAGCAGTCCAGCAGAGGAACAGACCAGTTTGGTGGGTGACTCCTGGTCGGGGTTGGTTGGCAACTGGTGGGCTGAAATTGCCTAACAGTGTGCTTGTGAAGGACTTCAGCACACTGAGGCCGGCAGGGCGGCCGAGGGAGAAAGACACTCCTGTGAGCACTGCTGGATGCTCTGCGGATAAGGGCCTCGCAGCCTTGCTTTAAGAGCTAGAACAAGGACACCAGGGACAGCCAGAGTGAACCAGTTCTGCAGTGTCCCTCCAGTGCCCTCTATTGACAAAGTGCCGCTGCGCCAGCTGGCAAAGCAAGCATGCTGCAGATCAAAGGCAATGGATTTGATAAGAGGACACTAAGTGATAGCTGGACAGGATCACCGGGAAAAGGCTAATTCTTGATCTTGGCCAAGAAAGGTACCAAATGATCCGCAGCTTCCTTTTCTGTTAAAATGAAAACAAACACCCAAAGACGAGATGAGGTCATATGCACAGAACCGAAGAGCAGACTTGCAGGGTCTCCCTCGGGCCAACAAGGAAAGGACTGTGGCAGCAATGGGCTTTTGCAAGCTATATTAGATTAATACAAGCTGTATGAAATTTTAATGGATAGAGCGATACTGTTATAGATGAGGATTTCAGTCCCGTAGGCACCTATTTAACTATTCAGGTTCTTGTGTCCCTGGGCAAAGAACTGGACTATGACACGTGGTTAAAAATAGACGTAGACATTTTATTAAGAAGGGAAAAACATTCCCAAGAATGAGAGTGTGCTAGTGAGCCGAGAAACGCACGTTCTCCCAAAGAAGTGGGGTACAAACTTCAGAATCCTTTAATAGAGCATTTACTCAGTTCCTGCCTCTCATATCTTTGAAAACAAAAGAATTTTCCTGGGTATCTTTTGCCTCTACTCTCTTTCCCTAATACTTAAAGACAGAGAGAATAAAATAAAATCTCTTCCTAGCAGGCAAATGCCCAACTAACAACACGTGAAGACAGAATGATACATTTAGAAAACGCCATTTCATACATCACACCATAAGAACTGACTCAGGAAATGGTCACTGCACAAGAGTGACTTGTCTAAATATGACACGCCAGTTCTGAAGGAAAGAGGTTGCTGTTAACTGAAAAAGTGTGATTCTCCTCATTTTTGCCAAGCATTCAAATTCAGTTTCACTGACACATTCCTCCTACTGTGATGAAATACACGCATACAGTTTTTCTCTTTCTCAGCACATGCAAGGTCATAGGTTTATTCTTCAGGTCGCCCCCCTCCACACACACACATATTCATGCATACATAGGAACTTACAGATAAACTGATTCTAAATGCTGAGGTGTAAGAGCGAGCCGGAAACACACTTAAGCTATTGGCCAAGCAGTGTTGATATAGTTTCTGTGTGATTATTTCAGGTCTGAGCGGTCAGGGTTTTGTTTGTTTTTATGAACTAGTGGCTTCTGCCTACAGAGGGTTCACCCATAGTCATCACGGCCGGGAATATGGTGGCAGGCAGGTTTGGGCTGAGAGCTTACATTCTCATCAGTAGCCAGCAGTCAGAGAGACGGACTGGGCCCGCCGTGGGCTTTTGAAACCTCAGAGGCCACCCGCAGTGACACACCTCCTCCAACGGAGAGCCCCAGGCCCCACAGATTCAGGGAGTCTGTAGCCCTAGCACAACCCCTGAGCAGCCGGGCTCTGGGTTCAGAACCAGGGAGGGAAACACACCCTGAAGATGGGACCAGAGGCAGGGGAAGAGACGCTTTGAACCGGAACCTAGTGCCAGAGAAAAGTCCCCGGACTCTGGAACTAGGACCAAACAATGCACTAAGCCCCTAGATTCCAAGCAGACCAAAGAGATTTGCCCTGGTCCCAAAATTAGAGTCAAAAAGATAAAATGAACCAAAGAAAGAAACACAAATTGGCCCCAGAATCAGAGCCATCTCTGCCCCTGGCACAAAACCAGCCAATCCCTGAGCAGGGGAAACGGACCAATCACTGAGCCCCTAGAGCCTTGGAATTCTTCTCAGGCAGTTACTGGCAGTTGAGAATGCCCCGCAGGCCTGAAAACCCCCTTATATTATGGGACAGCCAATCCCACGCCTGGAATTCTGGAATTCCCTGCACCCCACTTGGGGGCAGCCAATCACAAGCCCAGAGTCTTGGAATTCCCCAAACCTCTTCCCCTATATAAACTCCCCCTTTTCAGGGCTCGGAGTCTCTACTATGCTGTTGCTGCCACTCTCGCTATATCGAGGGATCCGATTAACTCACAATAAAGACTGTGGTTCTGCCCCAGATACAGCCTCATAGTGATGTTCTGGGGACCTGACCTTCGGATGTAGCACAAGGCCACACCTCCTAACCCAATAGAACTGATGAGAGAACACGCATGCAGGCATGTGGGCCTGTGGAGTCCATTCTTGCTCAAATTACCTCATTCCATTCCCTGGCCCCCATAGGCTTGTAGCCACACTGTAATGCAGAATGCATTCAGCTTGACTTCAAAAGTCACCGTAGTTTTTCACAATCTGAACAACGTTTTAAACTCCAAAGTTCACATCTCTTCTGAGACTCAAGACAATCTCTTAACTGCAACCCAACGTAAAAGAAAAAGGCAAATCACAATCTCTGCGTTAGGTAGGGTTATAATTCCTGCAATGAAACACCATTAGCAAAAGCAGCTTGTGGAAGGAAGGGTTTATTTGGCTTACTGAGCCAGATATCACAATCCAATTAGGGAAGCCAATGCAGGAACTCAAACCAGACAGGAACCTAGAGGCAGGAGCTGATGCAGAGGTCATGGAGGTGCAGCTTACTGTTGTTCCTCATAACTTGCTCAGTCTGCCTTCTTATAGCACCCAGGATCACCATCCCAAGAACAGACCCACCCATGATAGGCTGGGCTCTCCCACCTCAATCACTAATTAAGAAAATGACCTACAGGCTTGCCGACTGCCCAGTCTTACAAAGACATTTTTCTCAATTGAGGTTCTCTCCTCTCAGATGATATCAGCTTGTGTCAACTTGACATAAAACCAGCCATCATCAGTATCTACACAAACACATCTCGAACCAAATTTTAAAGTCACAGGATCTAAGATCAACATCAATCGAATTCCTGTATTCCAAAAAGGAGACAAAAAGCAAAAGTGAATACCATTTGCCATTACAATTGTTCCAAAGAAAAATTCAATAATTAGGTATCCTCACCCCAGTGAAGTGTGTGCGGAACTTAATGATGAATGTTGTAAGAAGAAAATGAGAGCGATATGAAGAGTCAATATAGTAGTCAGGCCAATTCTCCCCAAATTCATCTGAAGATTAACACAATTCTTACCTAGAACTCAGGCAAAATTTTTGGATATATGGTGAAATTTATTCTAAAATTCACATGAAAATATAAAGACCTTAAGAATCTCTACTATGAGCCGGGTGGTGGTGGCGCACGCCTTTAATCCCAGCACTCGGGAGGCAGAGGCAGGCGGATCTCTGTGAGTTCAAGACCAGCCTGGTCTACAGAGCAAGTTCCAGGACAGGATCCAGAGCTGCAGAAAAACCCTGTCTCGAAAAAACAAAACAAAACAAAAAACCCAAAACATTTCTATTATCCTCATTTGTGTAGTGGTGGAAAAAAAAAGAAAAAAATTAAAATTTTGTCCTGCTAAAAGGATGAAAATAAATTACAGATGGGATGAAAGTTTATCCATTACACATCCTACGAAAGAATCTAGAACACAAGGGCCTAATTCTCCAGCTGTGCAGCTGCCATGCCGTGAACCACTTCTCTCACTATCTGCCCTGCAGTGCTGCAGCTCCCGCAGGACAGCACATGTCTCGGTCAGCATTCTTAAGTTCCGAGTCTCCATATCATGTCCAACTTCATGACAAATTCAGGGATTACCATTTTGCTATACTCACACCCAGTAGTTCAATGGAACAACTTACAGAACTCAAGAAGACATCTATGTGCACTGATTTGCTGCAGAAACAGCTAAGTGATATGGGCACATGGGGAAGTGTGTGGAGGCTGGGGCATGGAAAGCTTCCCTGGAGCACATACGCTGTGGTTTCTAAAAGATGTCTTATTGTACAGTCAGGATTGAGTCAATCATTTGTCAGTGCCATTTGAATTGTCCCCAGAGCCTCCACCCTCCTTAGAGGCAAAGTAGCACAGCTGAGAGTTCTGATCCCTCACCATGACTGCTTGCTCTGGCAGCCCCATCTCGAATCTATCCAGGAACCCCAGATAAGCCCCATCACATCATATTCAGTAATATTCCCTGTCAGAGTCAGGGTCACTACAGCTGGGATGGACACCATGCCCAAAATCAACTTGGGGAGGAAAGGCTTTATCTGGCTCACACTTCCACATCACTGTCCATCAAAGGAAGTCAGGACAGGAACTCAAACAGGGCAGGATCCTAGGGGCAGGAGCTGATGCAGAGATCATGAACTGCTTACTGACTTGTTCCCCATGGCTTGCTCAGCCTGCTTTCTTAAAGAATTTAGGACCACCAACTCAGGGATGACCTTATCCCAAAGTGGGCTGGGGGCTGGGCCCTCCCTCATTGATCACTAATTAAGAGGATGACCTGTAGCTGGGTCTTATGGAGGCGTTTCCTCAGCTGAGGCTCCCCCCTTTTAAATGACTCTAGCTTGTGTCAAGTCAAAACCAGCCAGCACACTCCTATCACTGAGAAGAGCCCAGTGTTTTAGAAGCTGTGTTTCATGAATCACAGACCAGAACTGATTTTTTCATTATTAATATACTATAGCAAAGAACTCTAAAGAGTTAAAATTTTAAACAAATCCAACAGTGCAATCAGAAAACAGACAAAAGATCTGCCCTTTGGCATTTTACCAAAGGGGATGTACAGATGGTTAACACATGGAAAGTCACTCAACGATATTTGCAAATATTTGGGGCTGTAACCCGGTGGCCCAGCGTCTATGTGCCGAGCGTGTGTAACCCGGTGGCCCAGCGTCTATGTGCCGAGTGTGTGTAACCCGGTGGCCCAGCGTCTATGTGCCGAGCGTGTGTGAGGCCTTAAGTTCAGTCTCCAGCTCTGCAAAGAACACAAATTAAAAAAAAAAACAACCTACAACAGTACTCAACCATGAAACCCCTATAAGAATGACAAATATAATATTAAAAATTATGACGATGGCAGAGGCTGTGGAGGATTGAAGAGAGTGATCATGCAGAGTTGATGGGAATGTAAGATTATACTTCTCCTCAGAAGTAGTTTGGGCATTGATTCTTATGTGCATTTTCCAGATGACCAAAAAAGAATACCGGGACAGCTGGGAGGTGGTGGTGCACGTTTTTAACCCCAGCACTTGGGGAGCAGATGCAAGCGTATCTCTGTGAGTTCGAGGCCAGCCTGGTCTACAGAGTGAGTACCAGGACAGCCAGGGCTACACAGAGAAACCATATCTTGGAAAACCAAAAAAGGAAAAGCTATAGCTTCAGAAAGTACTGACTCAGGGCCTCAAATGGTATCAAAACATCTTTCTCAGCATTCTTATTTTGCTTTCTTACCATGAAGACTTCAATGACCTACCAAAGACAGGGAATCAGAAATCCTCAGAGTTAGACTCTAGGATCTGTATTTTAAAGCAAAACGATTTCCTGGAAGAATGTCATAAAGATTAAATGTTGGTTAAATGTTTCACTCCTGTGGCAACCTAACAACAAACTTACTGCTGGCACAGACAGCCCTTCTGACTCATCATAGCTGTGATTGTACTGATGGACACGAAACAAGCACTGTGTAAAATCTGCTGGGCCTTGGAAGGCTGAGATCTTGTTCATGTTGGGGTCAATACACTTTGGGAAAGTCTGGACTGGAAAGTCTTTTAGCAAGCATGCCCAAAGAGTGCTAATAAATTATTATATATTAGAGCTAGTTAAGATGAGAGTCTTACACAGTAGTTGAAATAGCTCTGTTCTTAGTTCCACCTTGAATAAAGGTACAGATGATAAAGACACTACTCGACCAAACTAGGAGATGGCACACGACAAGATGTCTATTTCACGGCTGCATGTGGTGCTAGTTTGGGAGAGTGCTGGAATTAAGGGCATGGTGGTGCACACCTGTAATCCCTGAGTTCAGACAGTAGGGGCAGGAAGATCAGACGCTCAAGCTACATCCTGAGTTTGAGGTCAGTGTTGTGATGTTTTACTCTTTTTGCTTTTTGTGGGGCCCACCACCCAGCTCCCACATAAATCACACACGGAGGCTTATCCCTACTTATGAATGCCCGGCCTTAGCTTGACTTGTTTCTGGCCAGATTTTCTTAACTTAAATTATCCTGACTACCTTTTGCCTCTGGGCTTTCTTCTTTCTCTGTTTCTGTATATCTTACTTTACTTCCTTCTCCGGGACTGGCTGGGTAACTGGGTGGCCCCTCTTGTCCTCCTCTCCTTCTCTTCCTCCTTTCTCTTTTCTCCCTCTATTTCTCCTCTCTGCCTGTCAGTCCAGCCCATCCTTGCTCCTACCTCACTATTGGCCATTCAGCTCTTTATTAGACCATCAAGTATTTTTGACAGGCAAAGAATAACAACTTCACAGAGTTAAACAAATGCAGCATAAACAAAGATCACACACTTTAAAATAATTTTCTACAACAGGTCAGCTTGGCTATGTGAAATAAGATGGTGTGCATTAGTGCATGTATGTGTGTGCGTGCTTGTGTGCTCTATAAAAGCCTGGCCACCCTAGCATTAATTTGGGTTGGGTTTGCTTCTGGTGCTCCCATTCTGTGTAAAGAACTTTTGGTGTATGTGCTCTTGGCTCCCCTCTCCCTCAGTGAATATCAACACATTGGCTGCTGGCTGGTCTGGACTTAGAATTGTAACACAAATCCAGCAGGCAAATCAGGTTTCCTTTTTAATACTTGCTGAAAAATAACCCACATTCTGGCTTGAGTACCACTGATGAAACTTGGCTACTGTATTCAGTCGTAAATACAATCATAGGGATAAAGGGACTGGACACTCTGATTGGCCATGTTCGAGTGCCTGACTCACTTTTGGGGTGCTAAAGGTAGTGCCAGCCACCTCTGAGTCACATCCACACTCAGAATAGGGGAGAATCATTGCTGCCCAGGAAGTCTGGCTACCACTGTCACTCAAAAAGAGACAGGTTGCTAAGCTACAGACACAGTGAAATAAGCCACGGTCACCACTTACCCTGGGCATGCATCTGACTTGGGAAGAAGATTGACAGAGGCACAAATGACACAAGAGTTTACGTGGGGTTGTTGCTAAGGAAGATGTCAGGAGAAGTTGGCAACTGAGTGTCTGAGTCCAGAGAGACACATAGTTTCTCTACAGAGGATGAGAGCCATTTGAAGGGGCTTCCAGGTTGTTTGTTTTACAATTTGCTTTTCTTGAAAACAGATTTACATCATATTTTTCTTCCCTGGTGTCCAGCATGGCTCCTGATGTCTTGGGAGTGTTTGCTAAAAGCTTGGTGAATTTGTGAATATCCCGTTGTTAGCATTCGGTCTGAATTCCAAAGAGGATCTAAAAGTGGATGTTAAACTTCATTATTCTGAATGGGAAACTGAGATAGAGAGGTTAGGTCACCACCACCACAGGACCAGCTAGTGATGATGCCAAGTTAGCCCCTGGCAGACACAGGCAGACCAATCTAAACCCAAACCAGGCTGAAGAATATGCCACCAATCTGTGCCTTGCCTGATGTGAAGTAAAATGAGAAAGAAACTGAAGTTAAAAACAAGTATTTCTCCTTATAATGGCCCCAATGTCAGATTTTCTGCTAATGATTTCAGATGTTGAGTTGTTAGTTTACCCTACAAAGTTGTTAAATAAGTAAGTCCTTGGGGGAAAATGAGGGAAAACAGTATCTATTTGGTGAGTTGCTAAGCAACACCACACATACCAGGAATTCTTTTTGGATTTCCTATTGAAGGTGGAGATGTCCAGCCCAACGGGTACTTTAATCTGTTTCTGTCTCACCAGTTGTCACTGGAAAACTAAAGTGACCCAGTAAACAGATCTCCAACATCACCAGTGCTGGCACTGACTCATGGGCACTGCTGTGAGTTAAATTTACCTGGGCTCTTCTTAAGGCTGCTGCTTGAGGTTTCTCTGATGTCTACAGCTGCACTCAGACTAAATGTGGGATTTGTACCGTGCGTCCCCAGAAAAGCCCACGACAAAGACGAGAAACCAGGGAGAAAAAGCGACAGCCTCAGGCCTTGCCTGAGCCAACGCCAGTTGCTCTGTAAAGGATAAACCCATTAAAGTAAACACTGGAAAGAATGAAGACATGGGAGCAGGAAATATGTTCACTCCTGGGCTCAGGAAAGTTAAGACTAAAGTCAGATTCAGTACAAAAGGGGCCAAGCGCTGTTTGAGTTATAGTTCATCAAAACTGCACAGATTCCCTTAAAATTACTTTTCTTATAAGGTAAACACATATCCAACTCTAAACTATTTAGATACATTTTCAAGCAATCTGGATTACTTTTAATAGTGAGGATGTCATTTTAGGAAGAATGTTTCACATTTTGTTTTAAGTAACTGGCACTGTAAAAACACACAGACCTATTACTAAGTTTATTAACGTGGTGATTTGTTCATCAGCTCTGAGAGCTTCCATGATGCGGCCCTACTGCTTTCCCTACCCATTCTCTCTTGTGAACCCCTCTTGACTTGGGAACTTCCACGTTTTACTAGATACTAAATAACAGTTCCCCTTCTGCTGTTATTTAGATTCAGGGTGAGGATCTCTCCAATGAGACTATACAGCTCCATGAAAGATCTGTCTATTCCATCCTATCTAAAATCATATTTTTATCATGCAGGTAAAAACACAGAATTGGACATTCAAGGTAAACAGAAAGTAACTGAATAAATTTGTTTTTTCTATTCTTCCCTGACTGAGGCCCTTTTCTCACCCACGCACTCCTGCTTAAAGCAATGAACTTCACACGGACTAGCAAGAGATGCCGAGGACAGATGAGACAGGCACAGGCTCAGCAGTGGCCTACTGTCTTCTAGTTGAGAAAAAATTTTGCACACCTGAGAGGCAGGATTTAGCACTATTTCCTTTTTCACAGGCACAAGGAAAGTAACTTCCCCCAGGCCATACAGCCATCTGCTTCTAGGGTGCTGATAATGAATTAGTGTGGTGTAAATCAAGACTGGAGCACCCATGAAGTCATCTGTTTCTAGTATGCTGATAATGAATTAGTGTGGTGTAAATCAAGACTGGAGCACCCATGAAGTCATCTGTTTCTAGTATGCTGATAATGAATTAGTGGGGCGTAAACAAAGACTGGAGCACCCATGAAGTCATCTGTTTCTAGTATGCTGATAATGAATTAGTGGGGCGTAAACAAAGACTGGAGCACCCATGAAGTCATCTGTTTCTAGGATGCTGAGAATGAATTAGTGGGGCGTAAACAAAGACTGGAGCACCACTGGAGCTCCAGGCTGGATTGTGTGAAATCTCTTTCATCTAAAACACAGCATTGCCTCTCAAACTTAGGGTGACAGAAGCCTCCAAGGAGATTCTGAATTCCAGAGCAAAACTCCTAGAATTTCTGAGTCAGTAAGATTGGGGTGGGGGATGCGAGGCCAGTTCTCTATTTCTAAGCACCTTAAGTGATGGCTACAGTTTTTTGAATCACATTTAAAAATCAATGCACTGGCCAGGTGGTGGAGGTGCAGGCCCTTAATCCCAGCACTGGGAGGCAGGGACAGGGTTCTCTGTGAGTTCAAGGCCAGCTTTATCTGCAGAATGAGTTTCAGGACAGGCTCCAAAGCTACACACAGAAACCCTGTCTTGAGTCCCTGCAAACCCCCCCCCAAAAAAAATCAATGCACTGAACCCATTTTCTGGTCGAGTCTGTGTTTTCTCCTCATACCTGGCTTCTTTGGGAAGATGCCTGTTAAGCAGCTATTGTGTTAGCACACTGCAGGTGGGACAACTCAGAAACTTTCTCTCTAAAGGCCCTGGGAAGACAGGCATCCCAACCTCTCCAGTGGGAGGTTGCTGCACCTTTCTTTATTAGATCCGTGTTCTCTTGAGACCAGGGTCATTATTACACTCTACTTAATTTACCCAGTTCTTAATTTTACATACGGGAAATACACACAGGGTCAACAAATAATGTTGTACAGATAGATGCGTGACAGACAGACCATTCTAGAAAAATAATGTAGGGCCCATTAAAACTAAAGTGTGTGTGTACCCCGGCCCCAAATCATATGTTGAATTCCTAAGCTCTAGCATCTCAGGATATGACTGTACTTGGTCATTGGGTCTTTCTCATAACAACTATTTTTTTTCTGAGAATTTTTTTTATTCTTCAGCATAAATCACAGAACACAGTTACAGCAGCTTTCCTTTGCAATATGGACATGTTAAAAATTCTCACAACCCAGACCTCAACTCCCACCCTAGTTCTCTTGATAGAAAAATGAAGTGCAAGGAGAGGATTTATAAGGTACAGACTGAATCCAGCTGACCTGCCTTGCCATAACATAGCATGCAGCAAAACACGGACTTGCCTTGGACAGCAGCCAAAAGAAATACCAAGGATCTTGCTAAAACAGAGTTACACTTAAGGTGTCTGGCCTTGATTCACATAGGTCCTGATGATGGAGACCCAACACCCCAGCCAAGACTCTTTTTTTAAATTGATGTTTATTGAGCTCTACATTTTTTTCTGTTCCCCTCCCTTCCTCTCCCCTCTCCTTCTACCCTCTCCCAAGGTCCCCATGCTCCCAATTTACTCAGGATATCTTGTCTTTTTCTACTTCCCATGTAGATTAGATCCATGTATGTCTCTCTTAGTGGGATTATGGTTTGTAGGCTGGTTTTCTTTGCTTTATGTTTAAAAACCACGTATGAGTGAGTACATGTGATAATTGTCTTTCTGGGTCTGTCTGGGTTACCTCACTCAATATGATGTTTCCTAGTTCCATCCATTTGCCTGCAAAATTCAAGATGTTGTTATTTTTTTCTGCTGTGTAGTACTCCAGTGTGTAAATGTACCACATTTTCCTTATCCATTCTTTGGTCGAGGGGCATTTAGGTTGTTTCCAGGTTCTGGCTATGACAAACAATGCTGCTATGAACATAGTTGAGCACATGTCCTTGTGACACGATTGAGTATCCTTTGGATATATACCCAAAAGTGGTATTGCTGGGCCTTGAGGAAGGTTGTTTCCTAATTTTCTGAGAAATAGCCACACTGATATCCAAAGGGGTTGTACCAGCTTGCACTCCCACCAGCAATGCAGGAGTGTTCCATTTACCCCACAACCTCTCCAGCATAAGTTGTTATCAGTGTTTTTGATCTTGTCCATTCTTACAGGTGTAAGATGGGAATCTCAGAGTTGCATAACAACTAAATTTAAATCAACAATTATAGTTGTCTGTAACCACTATGATGATGATGAGGAAGAGGTACAAGTGGAGAAAGCATCCAAAGGAAGGATAAAGGGGAGACACAGGCAAAATGGCCATCAGCAAGTCAAGAGAGACCTCAGGAGAGGGCAACCAACCTATTTTGAGAAAACACGTTTGTATTATTGAACACAGCATGAGGTAGGTTGTGATAACAAACCTAGCAAACAAATCTAGGATCAGATCATGCACATTTGCTAAACTACAGAAATTAAATGTTATCACTTAAGCTATAATTCCATAGACTCCTTTATGCATCAACATGAATGATCCTATAATCTGGAAACCGTGGGGACACGGGAGAATACAGGGGCCACAGCACTTCTGAAGGCTTCCAATCCAGTCTTATCCCTGAAGCTAAGGTGAGGCTGGATTAGTGTTGGAATGACAGAAGAGAGGTGGGACTGACGGAAATCATTTCCAGTGTGGAATAACACCGCCATCAGTGGGAATTAAAAGTGCCGGTTGCTGGGCTGTGGTGGCTCACGCCTTTAATCCCAGCACTGGGGAGGCAGAGGCTGGCGATCTCTGTGAGTTTGAGACCAGCCTGGTCTCCCGGACAGGCTCCAAAGCTACAGAGAAACCCTGTCTCAAACAAACAAAAGGTAGAGGGTTTATCAGAGCAACCTTTGAGGGGACCCGTAACAAGAAGACCTGTGAGGGACTTAAAGCAGAGGCAGATGAGAAATGTCCTAAGAAGCCTTAGAAGTGAAGAGAGAGATGGGAAGTCCCAACCAGGGATGTGAAATTTAAAAGAGATGGGGACACCATAGAAAATTGAGTTTGGAGCAGCAGGTTTAGCATTAACCAACTGCAAAGCATTAAGTTGGATGTGTCAGTTGGGCATAGGCAGAGGAATGAAGAGATAAACCTAAGGCCTGAGGCAGGATTCTGTTCCCCCGAGCCTAGTGTAGGAAAGGAAATGAGATAAAGGTGCAGGCATTAGCAATCCGAGAGTTGCGAAACCTAGTCCTTGAAATCCTCAGGACTTCTGGAGAGAGGAGACAGAGGAAACCACCTAATTCACAGGAGAAACAGGAGGATGAGGGCTGCTAAACCCAAGGAGGGGCAGCCTTAGTGATCTGTCCCTGTTTTAAAATGAAGGGTAGATTTCTTTGCCCGCCTGGAGGCTTTAGTGCAAGCTAGATTTCACGAGTTTACACTACCCCACGCGAAAGTCTCAGTTTTTACACTCCTCTTTGCGCCTTGGTAAACCTAGGCAGGGGATGGACAGGGCCTAAGCATTATCTCGAGGACATGCAGGTATGCACAAATCCAGGCCTCCTTTTCCAGAGGAGCTGGCCGGGCAAACACTCCCTCCTTTCGCGAACCACCCCATAGGAATGTGGGCGCCGCTCTGGACCCTGGCTCCACTTGGAACGCTGGCCCCGGGAGCGCGGGGCGTGCGCTGGGCGTCAGGGCCATTTCCCCCGCCTGAGGCCAGCCCAGGCGAGGCCCGGCCCCGGGAGGCGGGCCGAGGGGGCGGGCGGAGGCGGGGAGCAGGCGGCGGACCCCGGGAAGAAAAGAATATGGCTCCTGCGGCCGAGGGCAGCGGCGCCCCGGGGCGCGCTGGGCGCCAGTGACCGCGATGGTGAACTCCAACCGCGTGCAGCCGCAGCCGCCCGGGGATGCGAAGCGCTCGCCCGCCCCGCGAGCTCCGGGACCCGGCCGGCTGGCTGCGGGAGGCGCGGCGGTGGGGGGCGGCCTGGCGGTCCCCGGAGGCCTCCGGGAGCAGCGGGGCCTGGAGATCGAGATGGAGCGCATCCGGCAGGCGGCTGCGCGGGATCCTCCGGCCGGAGCCTCGGCTTCCCCATCCCCTCCGCTCTCGTCGTGCTCCCGGCAGGCGTGGAGCCGCGATAACCCGGGCTTCGAGGCCGAGGAGGACGACGACGACGACGAGGTGGAAGGGGAGGAAGGAGGAATGGTGGTGGAGATGGACGTGGAGTGGCGTCCGGGCAGTCGCAGGTCGGCCTCCTCCTCGGCTGTGAGCTCGACGGGAGCCCGCGGCCGAGCCCTGGGGAGCTACCGGGGCACCGGGCACGCGAGCGGGAGGAGGCGCCGGCTAGAGGACCAGGGCGCGCCGTGTCCCAGCCCCGCAGGCGGCGGGGACCCGTTGCATCGCCACCTCCCGCTGGATGGGCAGCCGCCCCGAGTGGCTTGGGCCGAGAGACTGGTGCGCGGGCTGCGAGGTAAGAACCGGTCCGCGCCGTCCAGTGAGCGCGGGACAACTGCTTGCCAGCGGGCTCGAACCCTCGTCCTTTACGTTCCCGCCTCCTCCCCGAGCTCCCTTCTTACCTCTGCTTACTCTGCCTGGCTTCCCCGGTACCCAGCGTGGAATTCCACTGCGCCCTTGGTGCGAATTCGTCGGGCGCCTCCCCCTCTCACTAGGAGCTAGCACACTTTGGAAAACAGGAGAAAGCCGTTTTGTGTGGGGGAGTAACTGGGACTTGTAGTGGACGAAAAGAGAATATTCTAGTGCAACTGATGATAGTTGGAACCGTGTGTTTGTTAAATGTCACAAAACGAGGAGCAAGTTTATTCCGGTTCCCATGATTTTCATTTGTCCCTTCAGCCAGTCTAGGAAGGAACCAACAGTGCTACCCAAGTTTTCAGAGTGAAGAGCTATAGATGGGCCCGATTGGTTGAGAGGGTAGTTGTTGCTGGCGATAAGACAGTACGGGCTGTAGAAACGCATTTTTGACCATTTCTAACTCTAGACATATTTCTTAAACACTTTCAAAAAAATATTACCCCCACCCCGCGTGGGTTTAAGGACTGAAAGTATGTTTCAAAATAATGTTCTCTGCCATCGCAACAAGATGATTGCTTCTCCAGACACCAGTTGGTTAATGTGTCAGCGTTCCCTGAGCACAACTCTCCCCAAGGCTGGAGAGGACGCAGATTTTCCAATAGCACATTGAACCCCCTGTTCTCAGTGTTTTGCCAACAGAGGCATCCGAGGAAAAGTTTTACTAACTAGTTGTCTTACTCTCTAACTTATAAAAGTTCCCTCCTGGTATTTCTTGTTGTCATCACTCCCTCCCCTTCTTTGTCTGCAGTTCCCAATGATGTTGAAGCAGTGTGGTTTAGACGGGTTAGGCGTACATTTAAATTCTGGTTCTCCTACTGTTTGACCTTGAACCTGTCATTTAACTGCTCCAGTGCTTGAGTTTGAGTTTTCTTTTAGAAAAGAAATGGCCAGTGTTGAAAAGAATTAAATGAGCAGACATCTAAATTGGGCAGCACGTCCTTGCTGCCTTGTGCTTCATGAACATTACACATAATGAAAGTTCATTTAGGCCCTGCTTTTACATATGTGTGCTAGTTAATGTGATGTGGGGCATGGTGAGAAGCAAAACATCCCTTTGAGATAACTTTAATAATAGATAGAAGAGGGAAACACTAAAGCTTATTTTAATGTCTAGAACCCTGTGAAACAGATTCCTATCTTAAATTATGTAAGAAGTGCTTTTAAACCGTATTCACTAATGTGAAGTACATGTTTCTTGTAAGCTAATAGATAATGGAAAGTCACATGGTTTTAAATCAGCTTGAGTGATTGGTAATATTCTTAACTGAATAATGGGAGACAATGAAATAAAAGTATACTTTTATATTGAGGCACACACACACATATGTAAACTCATATTTCAGTAAACTCACAGTGAGCCATACATACTTGATTAGTGTGAACGTTGTCGAGGTCCTCAAAGAAAGGAGCACTGGAGAGGCCATGGTAGCTGTGAGTCCCTTTCCAGGATCTTGCCCTGTGCATCTCTTCCCTCAGTAATACCTAATAAACTTTAAAAATGATAATGGTAATAGCAATAATAAAAACATAATGGGATGGTGCCTCGATCAAAGGTGCAGTTCACAAGAGAGCAAACTTGAGAAATTATTAATTATAGAAAATTTTGAGCATTTTATTTCTGTTAGGAAGAAATGTAGTTGACATCTTGTGGCTTATTAAGTAAGCCACAGGTATTAAATATTAAGATGAAGATGGCGGACTGCTAGCAGCTATAAAAGAAGATAAGTTATAGTAGCTTATCGCTATTTCCCAAAGAACGGAGCCCAGAAATGTGCAATAACTAACAGTGGATGAGATGTGGATTTTTTTCTTTCTGGCTTGTGGGATAACAGTAATGAAAACTGTGTATATAACATGTAAATAATGCCCAAGGATCAGGACAGAAAGTGACTTTGCTGTATTCACAGATAGTGGGGATTATTAAAGGAGTTTAATGAATCTAGATTGTCAGGTTCTCCCCTGACCCTTCTCTGGATCTCAGCTTCTCATTTGTAATGGGAGGGTTGGGCTCAGTCCCCGTCCTTCCTGCCCCCAGGAATAGTAGGTGGACAGCAAACGGTGTTCCCTGTGCTTTGGGCAGTGAGGAGTTGAGTTGCAGGACTGTTCAAAGTCTTGTTCTGAGGCACACGGCATCTAACTGGGCAGTTAAACTGTATCTCTAAATATTAAGAGGCATTGAAGACTCCTCAGCTGCAGCAGAGCGTGCTAGATGAACAGGACTTGGCAGCTTGGCATCCTGGATGCTTCCCCGAGGTAGATAGCAAGGCAGGGAGACATCAGCCAGGCAGGTGTGGCAGGAGGCCAGTGAAGACGTGCTGAAAGCCCGAACCAGAGGAAGCAAAGGACAGCTGAATGATGTGATGGCATTGCCCAGGTATCACCTTGGAAATAACCCTTGCTTTGACTCCTGCTGCACTGGCAAATTCTCAATTCACATAATTAACAATACTGTCAGTAGGGCTGAAAAACATTATAGAGCCACATTTCCAGCAGGGGAGAAATGGATTTTTGTCCACAGCTAGCAACTCCTGTCACATATTACTAGGGCACAAATGAACATGAGGATTGCTTTTATTTTCTCTGAAATAATCAAAGCTTGGCACTGACGTGTACTGTTTGAGTAGTGGCTGCCACTGTTTTGCCTCACATTTAACTTGCATTTCTTCCACCTTCCCTTCTGATGTCTACAGAGGGGCGAATTCAATTATCGGGGAGGTTATTGAGGATTATAAAAGTCTGAAGGTGGCCATACCAAATAGTACCACCCCAAAGTGATAACCAGTGTGACTCTCCATTCTTAGCTGCCGCTCATGATCACGCTGTGCAGTGACTGACCCGGCCTGACTGGAGTCTCCAGTGTCCACTTGTCCTTCATCACCCAGGTTATTCTAGCAGTGAAGTTTTCAAGTGCGCACAGGGGAGTTTTTGTCCCTTAAGGGGTATTTGGAGATATTGGGGCTTTTACAACCCTCTGGGGTGGGGGTTGGAGGCTCTTCCTCTGCCAGAGCATATCAGGAGGAGAGAGCACGCCTTGTTACTTGTTGAGTGACAATGAATTGCCCACTGTGCTTAGCACTCTGGAATCCTTTTTTATGGCCATTGCTTTGTCCTCAGGGTGTCCTGTCCAGTCCTGTCCCAGTCCCCACCCCCATTGTAGACTCTAGCTAGCTTCACACTATCTTCCTGATGAGGGAACCAAGGCTTTTATAGCTTAAATGACTTCCCCATATTCGCAACTTTTAAATATTGGAACCAGGATTTAATTACAAGCATTGGCTCCCAGAGCTGTTTTTGCTATGACAAATACTTGCTGCGCTCATACCTAACTTTAGTCAGTCATTTTTTTTCATATTTCCCTGCTTTTTAAACGTTGACTCATCAGGACATTTAGGATTAACCATATCAACTACTCTGTGTATCCAGATTCCTAGTTTATCTAAAGTAGAAGAACCTTCCTTTTTTAAATTGTGCCAAAGTACGTGCTACATCACATTTACCTTTCTAGGCACAGCTGGGTGGATATTAGATATATTTATAACAGCGTGGTTCTGTTTAGCTATTTCCTCCCAGACTTTTCGTGATCATGTGAAAGTCCACTGCAAGTGGACTCAGAACCTGCCCTGCTGTGTAGCCTATTTTCAAGCTCCCCCTACAGCAGCGTGCACCCGAATTTTGTTCTATTTCATTGGGTGTTACATTTTGCATATTCATTATTTAGTTGCTGCACATGGTTTTTTATTTAATAAATATAATTTTTTAATATATTTGCTGGGCAGGCTGCGCCCCCAGGGGCTAGTCTCCAACAGTCCATTGTGGTCCTTCTTCCCTGCTGTGTGGGTTGCCACTCCCGATACTCCCGCCCTGGAACCTTCCTAAGGGCCCCAGCCAGAAAGATAGGGGAGTGGCTAAGCCCCTTCACTCACGGGTATCAGGGTAGCCCTTGTCCTCATAGGTGGTGGACGTACATTATGCTTGTGGTGGACACATAGGACAGGTGTAATTCTCCAGACCCTAGTGGTATCAAAGGGTAGCCAGAGTCTTCCTCCTCAGGACGGGCACTAAAGGTCCTGATTCTGCTCAACCTGCCTGGTGGAGGTCAAGAGACACCCAGCGTCCAATCATGACTGAGGCAGGAAACAAGATTTTACAGGTCCCAGTAATATTAACAAGGATATCTGAAGACTGATCTTGGCCTTCAGCCCCAGATGATGAGTAGAAAGACACAATCCAATGGGAGGAGGGGCCTATTCCTTTGTTTTTTCTTTTCTTTTTCCCCCCACCCTTTACATTTAGCTATGGGAACTTTCCCTTGGTCTAGAGAGATAGCAACGTCCTAAGTTTGATCCCCAGAACCCATATTTAAAGAACTGAGTGTGTGGTGGCGACATGGGCTTGCAATCCCACCACCGGGGGAGCCAAGACAGGGCTGTCTGGCTCATTTGGTAAATTCCTGACCAGCAGGTGGGATTCTGTCACAAAACCAAGGTGGACAGTTTACTGGGTGGTTTTGTGTGTCAACTTTACATAAGCTCCATCAGAAGAAGGAGCCTCAGCTGAGGAAATTTCTCCATAAGATCCAGCTGTAAGGCATTTTTTTCATTAGTGATTGATGGGGGAGCCTCACCATAGGGCTGCTGGTCCAGGGTTCTATAAGAAAGCTGGCTGAGCAAGCCATGGTAAGCAAGCCTACAGTAAACAGCTCCCCTCCATGGCCTCTAGGTCAGCTTCTGCCTCTGGGATCCTGCCCTGCTTGAGTTCCTGTCCTGACTGCCTTTCAGTGATGAACATCAGTGCTGAAGTGTTAGCCAGATAAACCCTTTCCTCCCCAATTTGCCTTTTGGTTATGGTGATTCGTTGCAGCAACTGAAACCTTAACTAAGACAGAAGGTAGAGGAGAGACTCTCGAGGTTGTCCTCTGGCCTTCTGGGCACCCACACACTGTCACGGAGACTTTCCCTTTAGCTTTAGTCCACGCCTCCTTCCCTTCCCTCTTTTTCCTTCTTTTATTTGTACCGACCTTTTGAACAGTTTTCCTTCTCATTGCTGCCTTTGTCCTCTGGGGCTTGCTGGGTGTCCTGAAGTTGCACTGGTAACACGAGCATGTGTCAATAAACTCGCTGAGAATCACCCCTGTGATAGATCCTAGGTATGCATGGATGAATAATACAAGATCCCAAATCTCAGACTGCTCAGATTCAAAGTCTAGTGAGTGAAATGGCTGCAAATACGTAGTTACAGTGCCAAGTTTTGGGTGTGGGAGGATCTTAAGGAAGAGGTAGTCTATCTCTCCCTGCAGAAGTAAATGAAGGTCTTCCTTCACAGGGATTCAAAGTGAGCCACACTTTGAAGGGGGGAGGGCAGATTCTGTCAGGGAGCAGTAGCAGGAACAAGGCTAAGCAGGTCTGAACGTTGCAGTAGGGAGCTGGTAGGTTTTCCTGTAGGTATTTGGAGTTATGGGGACTTCAGACATGACTAGTGTAACCATACGCAAGACTGAAGAGTGTAGAGGATACAGGGAGTGGATGGTCAGGAGAGAGCTGGACAGAAAGAGGGTGAGCAGAATTGCAGCTCAGCATCCAGGCTGTGGTGTTACAGGCCTAGATTAAAGACAGAGCTACAGCTTCAGGCTTGATGTGGTGGTGCATGTCTGTCTTCCCAGCACTCAGAGGCAGAGGCATGAGATGCATTCCAAGTTCAAGGCCAGACTGAGCTACGGAGTAAGCCCCTCTCTCAACGCATAAAATAATTACAGAAGCAACTCCATGAGGAGAAGGCTATGAGGAGAGCTGTCTGTGAGATGGACCTCAGATTTCTTGTTTGATGCCATTTGCTCAACTAGAAAGAAGTTTCTAGAGAGAGAAAAAGGAGCATTCATTTGGGGCATGTAAGTCTGAGCCATCTGTGTAACGTGCTCCTACAAGTGAACTCATGAACCAGGAAAGTAATCTGCAGCAGGACAATGAATCTGAGGGGTCCTTGTCTCTTAAGATAGACATCTATATATATCCAGTGTGGGGGTGGGGGGAATTAACGATTTTAATATTTAGGAGGTAGGTAGGGTGGTTTAGAAAAAGTAAATACGTGATAGTAATAGAGATAAGAAAGGGGGAGACATTTCCTTTTAAGGGCTTGAACTAAATTGCTATAATTCATTGCAAATTTGGCTTGAGAAAAACCTGACATCGTTTTTGTCTGTTTTTATTTAAAGGTCAGATAATACCATTTGTATGAAATTATGTCTATTCCTTAGCGCATGGCTGTCTATAAACCATTGGAAAGAATAAAATCACTGACCACGTAGCAGTAAAGATGCTAAAGAGACTCGCAGTCACCACGTGGATACTGTAGAGCTGACCTCCGGAAGAACTCTACCCAAAGATAGAAGAATGGTTGTACCCTAGGCTGCCAAGCCTGATCCTTGACTGCGGCATTAGCAGTCTTGTAACTTTCCATGTCGTCTAAACTTGTAAAAGCCCTTGAATATAATAGAGTTGCAATGAATAAACATTCCGCTTGCTGCATTTCTTCTGCATGAGCGAATGCCAGCTCGTGGCAGCAGAAGGCCTGGTCATAAACTGTGTCCAACTTTCAGAGTGGTGAAGGCTGCGATGAGTAACACGGTGTCTGTGAAGTTTGGATGCTAATTTTTTAAAAGGAAGTAAAAGAAAACGGAATATCTAAGTTTAATTGAGTAGAGCTCTTGTGTTGTTATAAGGCCCAGAAAGTGTATCAACCTTAATGATGATCTCATTTCCTCTGTGTGAAGACCCTTATACTGTTCCCCTTTCTCCCTGTGGCTTGTTTCTGGCTCAAGTGTAGTCTGAATTTGGGTTAATGAGGTGGGTAAAGGTCTAGAGTGAATGACAGGTAACGTGGGGGAATGAGGTTTGTGTCTGTTGTAGTCTAACTGGAAGGATTGAGAAGTTAGTGTTTTGGGGAAGATACTAAGGCTCTCCCAAGGAACCAGCATTGTGACTTAACCACACTGTTCATTAATGGGGGTTTGGACAGCCTCCATGCTGCCTGCTGGCCCAATCCCAAACCGGTAATTCTCTCCAGCAATCTCTCCGAGGGTTACATCATCTTTCCTTCACCAGCCCGACGCTTTCCATCTGCTGGAAATACATAACATGGTTGCTGAGCATAGTTTTTCCCAAAAAGAAAGACAGTGGAGTCACATGAACAGTTGCTATTAATTTAAAACCATATTAATTGGCACTTTAAACACCTGTTAAGCATAAATGGATTAAGCGTGGTCAGTGGTCACTGTTTCTTATAGGACAAAGGTGAGCACAGAGCGACCTCTCTGCCACCATGTTAGAAGCTCAATAGATGTTTCCAGATGGAAATGATCAACAGCTCAGATATTGCACTGTCGCAACCTCAGAGATGGTTTATCCTGCGGTCACACCATCTACTAGCTAGGCTTAGCAAGGAGGGTACCAGATGTATCCTTTACCAACCAGAAAGAAGAACTATCTGATGCGCACAGTTGCCAAGTCTTTTAAATTGCCTTCATTTCCCATCCTCCTAAACTTTTAATGAGATTTGCTAATGGTCCTAAAAGCTACAAAGATTTGCCTTGGATCTTGTACTTTGGAGGGAGGTGGGGCATGGTGTATACTAAATAAATTCACTTCCGAATCATGTGCAGTTTGCCTGCCTACATATTTTTGTGTGTTTGTATTTCCCTGTGAGAACTGGAGTACTATTAATTTCATTTTCCCTTTTTGCCACTTGTGAAATGTCTTAAGAAAGATGACCTTGTTGTGTTTGCTTTTCATTGTTTTAAAGGTCTCTGGGGAACAAGACTCATGGAAGAGCGCAGCACTAACCGGGAGAAATACCTGAAAAGTGTGCTTCGGGAGCTTGTCACTTACCTCCTGTTCCTCGTAGTCCTGTGCATCTGTGAGTAGACGCTTGCCCTCTCTAGCGGAGATGTTCTGCAGGTGTTGCCACACTGGAGGGGAGTATATGAGTGCCCGGAGGTCAGGCCAGCAATATTCTTCTCAGTGTGGCTTCCGGTTCAGGTTGGAATTTGGGGAAGCCCTCTGTTGGCCAGTTCGTTGTTAGTCGTGACAGATTTCAACCTGCTGTCTACAAAAATCCCAGGCAAAGGGTTTGGATGTTAGCTTCCGTGTCAGTGAGTATCGCACGTCCCTGCTGAACTCTCAGGTGACAGACTGTTCATGGTGGCTCCTGCCTTTTAGGATCCTGACACTTTGGGTCACTGCTTTCCTTAAAGTACCTTATTTCTCCAAGTCCTCAATGATGAGTAGGCTTTAAGGGACACCTAGCTGACCTAGTTTGTGTCCCTCCTCTCTTATTCCGGGATGTTCATGCATTCTCCGGGGAGAGGGGGTGGGAAGCCGTAGCTCAGAGCCCATCTCAGTCACTGCTTTCCAGTCCAGAAAAGTTACAGGCAAATCAGGTATCCTGAATTGAAGCATGGGTTTTTAAAGTGTGTGTGTGTTTGCACACATGCATGCATGCACACACCAGTGTTCTTGTGGCGGTCAGGGGACAACTTTGTGAAGTCTTTCCTTTCCCTTTTCTACGGGTTCCAGCTTGAACTCAAGCCATTAGGCTTGCTTGGTAAGTGCTGTAACTGCTGACCATCTTGCTGGCCTGATTTTTGTTCTGTCTTCTCTGAGGCTTTTTATGGGTGCAGGAAGCCAGTCTGTGCCATGCCCATACTCAGGCTTTTTACTAAACTAAACCTACCTCTTCCAATGCAGACTGGGGGATGCTTAACAGCTGACAGCCACATAGGAAAGAATCCATCACTTTTGTATGTGGAGAGAATCAGAATTTAATCCGTAACTTAATAATGTTCTTTGGGTGGGAGACTGGACAGATGACTCCAATTAAGAGCAGCCTTTCCTTGTGTGCACCTTCATCCATTTTCCTCATTTATATATCCTAAAATAAGCTGGAAGGTGAAAAAAATGGAAACTTTTCTCAAGAGTATAATTCACAGGAGAGAAGACCCAGGAATGTTTGCTTATATAAAAAAGTCTAAACAAGTTTCATGTTATTACTTTCTATTTTAATGACCCATTGTTTATTTCTGGTGCTTGGTAGATGTGCTGCATTTATTATATATTTTAGCTTAATACCTGCTACAAAGATAATGGTCCCTCTGCAGCTCTGAACTGTAAGCACCTCGGGCAGCAAAGTGCAATCTGCATGGAGAAAATCCATAAACTTACCACAAACAAGCTTAAAAATGACGTTAGTTTTTTCTTTCTCTGTTGGGAGAAGAAAGCTTTATTTAGGAAACATCTTTATGAGATGTAACTGATCTGCCTGAAGCTCCATCCACATAAGCATCTGATTTGTTTTCCTAATGCACAGAGGTTTAACCCCCACAATCCAAATTTAGAGCATTTCTGTCGTCTCAGTTCTGATCATTTCAGTTTTGGCTGAAGCCTCTTTCCCATCTCTGTCTCTCAGCTTTCATATCGCGGCATTCTGCTGACTTGGAGGGTTGTAACTTTTGACTAACACCTGCCTTTCCTGCCATCCTGCTGCTATGAGCTCAGCATATTGCATTCCTTCTATACACAGTACGACCTCTTTAAAGACGTGCCTTCCAGCACTGAAATGCGAAAGCTGGAGACAATGTGCACATTAAACTGAAATTCAGGAAGCAAGAGATGGTATATTCCAGACTTTCGTGTCATTGGAGCATAGAACACTGAGGTTGGGTTTGTTCCCAGCACAGAAATGGCGCTTAAATATTAAACCGCACTGGCTTCCGCATGAACCTGTCCATTAGAATTACATCAGACATTACAGATGCAAGCATATTTCTAATGCGAAGCGTATTTCTAATGCGAAGTAAGTCTAGAATTTGAGTCATTATCCACACTGAGCATCAGTTGTCAAAACAACCTAAAAAAATTATAGCTTACCAGATTTATCTAAAGCAGAACGTCATGATATGAGGAAAAGTAAGTTTTCAGATAGAGTAAGTTTGTGAACGAGGCCAAAGAAGTAAACCTAAGACCGAGAGCTTTAGAAACCGACTGGAGTTACACAGCAGTCATGCGTTCTTGTTTATTATTTAGAAATCTCTGTGTTTTTTTCCCACTATTTCACTATAACCACAAGTTTGTCTGTTTTTTCCCTACCAATTGTTACTTTTTTTTTTTTTACTAATTAAGATTATACTTTTTAGAGGGAATATTCGTGTAAACGGTTTCTGACTCAACCCGTCTGACAGTATCTGGCAGCAGACAGGACAGTCATTGGACATTTCTTGGGCAGTGATAGAGACTGAGTCACCTGATCAGAGACTGAAGATGGTTTCTAGGCTTCGGCTAGGGTGACAGCAGTTTCTTGCTGACCTAGAAGGCTCCAGAGCCTCACTACTGTAGGGCTAAGCAAGGGTCCTTGTCACTGTGCTTCTTTCTAGGTCAGTGCAGGAGCCAGATCCAGGGAGAAGCTCCGTGGTGTGAACTGAAGTGGTTCCCTCCTGTTTGTGCTGTTACTCTGGGCCCACTCTGCCCTGTGTCTGAATGGTCCTCTACATCTGTCATGGAGTGGGGGAGGGAGGGAAGAAGGAAGGAAGGTACTGGCCTGGGCACTGCAGTGTTGATGGACTTCTCTTTTTGGGCCACCAGCTCCCAAAAAGCGACACAGAGACTTATTAACTATGAAAGTTTGGCCCTTAGCTTAGACTTGTTTCTACGTAGCTCCTATAACTTGTTGACCCACACTTTTTAACCTATATCCTTCCCCATGCTTGTTACTTCATCTCCAATGTGCTCATCCTGTCCCACCACCCCCATCTGGCTGGCGACTCCGCCCTTCTTCCCAGAGCTCTCCCTGTCCAAAAGGCCTGCCTGTATCTCCTGCCTAACTATCGGCCATTAGCTTTTTTATTAAACCAATCACAGTGACACATCTTCACGTGGTGTAAAGGAACACTGCAGTGCCGTGCGCAGAGCTCCTTCTCAGAGCTGGCACGTCGCCCACTTCTGCTCCCCCTCTGCCTTACTTGTTTTTCTTATTCACTAATTTGGAGAACTTCCTGCGAGTTGATGACAACTACCCCAGTTTGAACTTAGTAACTGTTTGATTTATATTCAGCACCGCGCATTTATAGACAGAGTCTCTTCAAGTTCGAACTTAGTAACTGTTTGATTTGTATTTAGCACCGCACATTTATAGACGGTGTCTCTTCAAGTAGAGTTTCATATTTTATCCTACCACATCCTCTGAGAATATATGCTGTGAGACAAAGATATTAAAAAAAAATTAGGTTTCCTGTGCAATAATAGATTCTGGGAGCACGGTATTATGATTCTACTGTCTTTGCACCTGGTGTAATTACCCTCTGTGATAGTTATGATGTTCTAAGCAGTTTTTAAAATTGCTAAATGATTTAATTTAATATACATTTGTCTTTTTGTTAGCTAATTCTCAGAGTTTATTGTATGAAGGTTTTGTCTGCTTGGGGTTTTAGCTTTGTTTTAGGAGGTTTTACTTTGTGTTTTGGCTTAAATGGAAGTCTGTCATTTTGGAGTTTCCCAGGTGGTTTTGTTTATTTTTATATTATATATATCATTCCATACATCTTGGTAGTCTATTATTTAACACATAAGAATTTATGAGAGCTGAGTCATTGTTTGCGGTGCCATTTATCAATATAAAGTAATCGCGCCAGGTCCAGCGCTCCTCTTCTGCCCACGTTCTGCTTTATCGGGTAGCTGCCATCACGCTCTGTTGCTGTGTCTTTACCACCACAAAGCAGCCTGGGAAGAAAGGGTTTATTTCATATTACAGCTTTCAGTCCATCCTCAAGGGAACCCAGGGCAGGAACTTGAGGCAGAGACTATGGAGGGTGCTTTTACCGACTTGCTTTCTCTGACGTGTTCAGTGCTTCCCATATGCCAACCAGGACCACCTGCCCAGGGGTGTCACCACCCACAGTGGGATGGACCCTCCCACATCTGTCATCCACAGACACACACAGGACAGACTGATGGAGGAAATCCCTTGCTTGGGTTGCCCTCTTCCCAGGTGACTCAAAAATTTGTCTCAAGTTGACAAAAACTAAGTAAGCTGAGTGTCACCTCACTCTTCTTGGAAAATGTTTTCTATTGTTTGCACGATATGTTGCATGGGTGTCAGCTGTGGCTGCACGTGTGCATGCTGCGATGCATGGGTGTCAGCTGCAGCTGCACGTATGCACGCTGCGATGCTGTGGCCGCACATGGGCGTCAAAGGACAACCCTGTGGGGTTGGTTATCTCTCCTGCTCTCACATGGGACCAAGATTGAACTAAGATCTCTATGCTTGCATATCAGATGTGAAGTGTCCCATTCTTTTGTGTGTGTGTGTGTGTGTGTGTGTGTTTTAATCTGTTTTTTTATTGATATTTATTGAACTCTACATTTTTCTCTGCTCCCCTCCCTGCCTCTCCCTTCCCCCTTCAATCTTCCCCCAAGGTCCCCATGCTCCCAATTTACTCAGGAGATCTTGTCTTTTTCTACTTTCTACTTCCCATGTAGATTGTATCTATGTAGGTCTCTCTTAGTGTCCGCATTGTTGTCTAAGTTCTCTGAGATTGTGGTTTGTAAGATGGTTTTCTTTGCTTTATATTTAAAAATCACCTATGAGTGACTACATGTGATAATTGTCTTTCTGTGTCTGGTTACCTCACTCAAAATAATGCTTGCATATCAGATGTGACGTGTCCCATTCTTTAACTTCATATTAAGTAGGTTTCTTATAAAAATTTATAAGTTGCCTTTGAAAACATTTTAAAGCTTTTTTTTCTAATAAGAAATTTGGATTTCATGTTTTTGTCAAATACCATTGTTTCCCTTTGCTTATGCTTTCCTGTCAACTTAACATTTTTATTTTTCTCTCATGAAATTAGAATTTTTTTCTTTTGCCTCTAGGCATTGGAATACATGCAGTAGATGGAACAGTATGCTATATTGCATTTGTATTTTAATGTTGAAGCTTATAGTTTCTCACCCATGAATGAATGCTGTCATTGGCTGCTTTGAACTGATTTACATTATTTTCAAGGCATCTTCTCTTAGTCTGCATGCTGCACGTTCGGCAGCCTGTAGTTTGTGTTGTTTCCCGCTTGTGTTCACTTCTATCCTAGGTCTCTGGGCTGTCTAGCTTCTGGGGTCTTGCTCTCTGGGCAGTGGCACAGGTGGGCATCCTCTTGGGGCAAGGGTCTCAAGGTGGACCAGTCATTGGTTGGCCACTCCCACAATTTCTGTACGACCTAAACCCGAGCACATCTTGTGGGCAGGGCAAATTGTAGGTCAAAGGTTTTGTGGCTGGGTTGGTGTCCCAGTCCCTCCGCTGGAAGTCCTGCCTGGTTACAGGAGATGGTCAGTTCAGGTTCCATCTCCCTCATTGCTGAGAATCTTAGGTACGGTCACCCTGTGGAATCCTGGGAGTTTCCATTGCACTAGGTTTCTTTCTCATCTCCAAGATGCCCCTGATTCCAGTTGTCTCTCTCAGAGCTCTCTCCCTCCATCCTCCCCACCCTGGTTCCTCCTGTTCCCATCTCCCCACCTCTGTCTGATATCTGTTTTATTTCCCCTCCCTAGGGAGATTTATTAGTCCCCCCCTTGAGCTCTCCCTGATACTTAGCTTCACTGACTCTGTGAATTATAGCTTGTTTATCCTTTACTTTGAAGTTAATATGCACTTATGAGTGAATACATATCGTGTTTGTCTTTTGGGATCTGAGTTACCTCACTCGGGAATTTTTTTTTATAGTTCCATCCATTTGCTTGCAAATTTCATGATTATTTTTTTAACAGCTGAGTAATACTCCATTGTATAAACGTACCACATTTTCTTTATCTATTCTTCAGTTGAGGGCATCTAGGTTGTTTCTGGTTTTTGGCTATTACAAATAAAGTGGCTGTGAACATAATCGAGCACATGTCCTTGTGGTATGATTGAGCATCCTGTAGGTATAAGCCTAAGAATCGTATCGCTGGGTCTTGAAGTACATTGATTTCCAATTTTGTGAGAAATGGCCGTATTTATCCATAGTGGCTGTACAAGTCCTCACTCCCACCAGCAATGAGGAGTGTTGGCCTTGCTCCATATCCTCTCCAGCATGAGCTGTTACTTGTACTTTTGATCTTAGCCATTCTGACAGGCGTAAGATGGAATCTGAGTCATTCTTATTTGCATTTCCCAGGTGGCTAAGGATGTTAAGCATTTCTTTGAGTCTATTGGCCATTTGAGATTCCTCTATTGAGAATTATGTGTTTAGATCTGCGCTCCATTTTTAAGTTGGCTTATTTGTTATTTTAATGTCTAGTTTCTTGAGCTCTATATATTTTGGAGATCAGCCCTCTGTCCAATGTGGGGGTTGGTGAAGATCTTTCCCCATTCAGTAGGCTGCCTTTTTGTCCTGTTGACCGTGTCCTTTGCTTTACAGAAGCTTTTCAGTTTCATGAGTCCCATTTATCAATTGCCTTTCTTAGTGCCTGTGCTATTGGTGTTCTATTCAGGAAGTTGTCTCTGGGGCCAATGTGTTCAAGGGTAGCCTGTGTTTTAATGTACTTTGTTCTGACTTCTTTTGGAAAGATGGAAAATGAGGGGTTAAGAGAAGAAATGGCAGATGGAATATGTGTACATGGTACACAATGCACTCTCTCACATGCACATGTGTGCTCACGTGTGCGTGCACAGACACATTCATACATATGCATTACCTGGAATCATATAAATGTATGTTTATCTTCCGTTCCAGTCTCCATCTGAGTTTATTTATTTCACACAGTAAATGTTCTATCGCAGTCAGTGTGTGAGTAGCACCTGCCAGTGAACTTCCTCCACTGGGAGTGGACAGCAGTGTAACTGACATGTTTCCACTCCATTTCATCTGTGCGAATGTCTTCCTTCGCATACATCTCTTCACATGGGCTTCACAAAGAGCTGTCAGTGTTATTATGCTCATTTTCACGTTCATGCTCAGGAAGGTTAGTTCTGGGGCAGCAGCGGCCTCTGTTGTGAGCCCGGAGGCAGATCCTCTGTGTGGAGCCTGGCTGAGGGTCTCCCCAGACTGTCTGCTGTTGAGCTGCTGCTGACAGGACTCACACTGCTTCTGCTCTATGGAGAAATCTTGTTCCCAGATAACTGGGTCAGCTGTATTTTGACACAATTCAGAAATAGTTCAAGGTGGCCGAATAATTTTTTTACCTTCAGTGCTAGAAGCATTATTTCCTGATGTCCAGCAGGGGGTGCTATACAAATAGTGGAATTTTGCTTCTCTCTGAGTGAAACTGTGAAAGCTAATACTGATCTCGAGAATTTCAGCAGCAAACGCCAGTGTCTGGTCTGAAGAATAATGAGAAACAAAGGAGACACCTTTTGAAGGTGTCTATACCTTGTTTAGATGTTTACATTTTCAACCTATCAACAAATAATTTCCAACAGCAACTAGTAGTTAAAACACCCCCAAAATGTTCTATATTACCCCCAAAGTTTCACACTAATTGAAAGTAACCAACTAATCACTTATTTGAATGCAAGGACCCTTCCACCTCACTTGTTTGTGTTTCCTTTGCCCCTTGTATTGATTGGATTCACAGGCATTGCTGCTCAGGGCATTGTGCCTCTGTCCATCCCTTGTGCGAGGGAGGTGGACAGGCAGCAGACTTTCTGAGGACATATGAGTCCCTTGTTTGGAGGAAGAGGTCACTTCTTGTTAATACTCGTGTCTAATAACTGTCCCATTGGATGGATTAGCATTCCAAATCCTGAACTAAGACCAGTCTGGTGTTGGAGTAAGAAGTTGGCCAGGCATGATCTGAAGAACGTTGTTCTTATTCTGGATACATTAGATCATAGAAGCGCAGGTGAGGGACCGGAAGTTATTTAATATACTTTCTGGACAACTGCACAGACTGTGGGTTTCTGTTAATTTCTTGCTGAAGTGATTGAGATGAACTCTCAAACACACTCATGTTGCATCATTATCACCTTCATTCTTCTCCAATAATCTTTAATTTGATATGCTGCTTGACAATAGAGGGACAAGAGAGACAGACTTATCAATCATTTAAGCAAAATTAGTTTAATACGAGTTATTACAGAATTAAGAGATAATCATCTGCGTGTTCATCACTGTGCCCGAAAGATACAGAAAACACATTTTTCCTCCTTGAAGCTTTTTGTCTTTAGCAGATCATAGGAATTATTGCATGTACACCTGTAGTCAGAATAACTTGAGCCTAAAACGGGACTTGCTAAAGTGCTAGAAGCTTTAATTTTCATGATGTGTACATGGAAGCAGGCATGCCATGGTGCACCTGTGGAGGGCAGAGGCTCCAGTGTTCTCCTCTCACCTTTACCTGGGTTTCAGAAATTAGACTCAGGTCTCCAGGGATGTGTGCTAAGTGCCTTTACTTATTGAGCCGCCTTGCTGGCTCGCAAGTCCCCAGTTTCTAGTAGATGTTTTGTAGCAGACCAGTTAGAAAGAAAAAGTCACCAGGACTGGATATTTCTTCACTGCTATCCTCGTACTAAGTAGATTTTCATTATTTTAAATAAAGCAGCCATAAATCCTATAGAGCAGTTCGGTAAGGAACAGGGTCTGAAGCTCATAGAGTAAAAGCAATGACTCAGAAAGTAAGAAACACGACCAGCAACGAGAATCTCTATTCCTATGAGCTGTCATCATGTCTCCTCCACGGTCCATTCATTGTGGTCTATGAGCGCTGATAGTGGGGGCATCACTTGGATTGCAGTGTTAATACAAGATTTGGTTGATATGTGGGAGGCACATAGCAATCCAAAGTAGTAATTAAAGCAAATTAAACGAAGGGGCCATTTGTAAGGATGTGACAGGTTAAGGGGCCAGCAGAGGAAGAGAGCCCCTTGGGAAAGATTATACCTGTAGGCATAGTGACCATGGAGGGAGCAGTATAGTTGTTGGTAAGGATTCTCCTAACAGCTGTGGCCAAGCTAAAAGGTCCTTGCATCCAGATGGTCAGTGGATGAGCATAGGGCGCCATGGGACAAAGTAGATTTGTCTCTCCTGATGTATAAAGGGGCAAAGGTCTCAGGTGTCAAGTCAGCAGAGGTTAGCCTCAGAGCTGTAAGTTAGTAGAGGTTAGCCCCAGAGCTGGGGGAGGGCAAGGATGGAGAGCTGATCTGGGAGAACTAAGAAGGGACCGGGGGTGTAGGGGAACAGACAATCAAACGCAGACTCAGGAGATGCCAAGGCTGTGTTGGGTTCTGAACCCAGCAACTTCAATAGCTGCAAGAGGTCATCCATGGGACAGTAGGAGGTCAAACAATACCCACGTCGGAAGTCAGTTCAGTACTCAGTATTGGGTCTATTTTGTTTCCCACAGGCCAACATTGATGCTCCCTATTTCTTATGTAAGCAGAGAGATAGGATAACCTAGAGTTTTGGTGGGAAAGGAAAGAAAGGTGAGAACTGACTTTATGTGAACACTGAACTATGCAAAATGTCCACCTAGCAGGAGCAGTCCCTCACGGATGCTGTCGGCTGTGCAGATGTGTGTCTAGGCTCCTCCTGAATGCTCACTTGGTTCTTTCTCTGTTCCAGTGACTTACGGCATGATGAGTTCCAATGTGTATTACTACACGCGGACATTGTCCCAGCTTTTCATAGACACCCCAGTGTCTAAAACAGAGAAAGCCAACTTTAAAACTCTCTCCTCGATGGAAGATTTCTGGAAGGTATTTATTTACAAGTGACTAAAAGTCCTTCCTTGTCTCGGAATATTGTTCACATGGCGTCGTTAGTTCTGCTCATAAGTATCTTCAGTGAGTCATATAGAGTTCCTGGCCCTTTTGGTATTCATTGCAAACATTGGAAGCACTTTGCATAGATGTTTGACACATTTATTAATTTCTAGAGTGATCTTATTGGGTACATACTACTACATGTGCCCCAGTTTGAAAAACGAGGTAGGTAAAATTCAGGGTGCTTACCTCTGTGTGATCACATGGCTGGAGAAGAAAAGACCTGGAATTTTTTTATTTTTGCTGCTTCATTCTAGCTTTTTGCTCACACAGTTATTCATGATTCTGTAAATGATGATTTGAGAATGTCCTATGACACAAGTCCTATTGACTGAGGTTTTCTGTCCTGCCCAGTTCCCGCATTCGTTAAGTCCCAAAGAAATCACACAGAGGTCTACATTAGTTATAAACTGATTGGCCCATTAGCTCAGGCTTCTTATTAACTCTTATAACTTATATTAGCCCATTATTCTTATCTGTGTTAGCCACGTGGCTCAGTACCCTTTTCAGCGAGGCAGTCACACCTTGTTTCTTCTGTGGCTGGCCAGGACTGCAGAGGAATGGACTTCCTTCTTCCCAGAATCCTCCTGTTCTCATTAACCTGCCTATACTTCCTGCCTGGCTACTGGCCAATCAGCATTATTTAAAATATAATTGGCAGAGTATAGACATTTGTCTCACACCAAAGTCCCACATAGGCAGTTTGGGTGACATACACTGCTTTACTTTTGTGATTCGTGATAGTGGTGTGTAACCTCAGCTCCCAGGATATGTCCAGCTCCTAATAAGACGTGGACACAATTTTAAAGGTCTGCTACTGTAACGTTCACCCTGGCCTCCCCCTTAATTCTAAGCTCCAACTAGCAGACAATAAGCCGTGAGTAATGCAGGACGGTGGCTAAGCCAGTCCTGATGGTGTGGTGTTCAGAACCTAGGAAAGCTGGAGAGGAAGTTTAAAAGGAAGTTATTGTTTCTCCCAGGAGAAGCAATATGGGAAATTCCTATTAATCTGTAGTAAGAGGCGCGGACCTCGTTCCCAGTGCCCGGCTAGCTTACCCCTGAAATAATTACACAGAAACTGTATTCATTTAAAACACTGCCTGGCCCATTATATCCAACCTCTTTTTGGCTAACTCTTACATATTCGTTTAACCCATTTCTAATAATCTGTATGTCACCACGAGGCCATGGCTTACTGGGGAAAGATTCCTAACCAGTGTCCATCTCAGGCAGGAGAAACATGGCGTCTGCCACACTTCACTTCCCAGAATTCTGTTCTGTCTACTCCACCCACCTAAGAACTGCCCTATCAAAAGGCCAAGGCAATCTCTTCATTCAACCAATGAAAGCAACACACAAACAGAAGGACCTCCTACACCATTTGCCCTTTTTCTGTTTAAACAAAAATAAAGGCTTTCATTTTAACATAGTAAAATTACATATAACAAAACAGTTATCAAGCAAGAACTACAGTTACCATATTTATATCTATTTTATCTTTTATCATAACTAAGGAAAACTATAATTATAACTATCCATTTTTTAACTCCATCAAAGACTCCAGAAGGATATAATATTACCTAAGTAAACGAGAAGCAAGCAACTTTTAAAACTCTAGAAATGACAGAGATATCTCACTGCCTGGACAGTAATCCAAAGAACATTACATTTTTAAATGAGCTACATAATCACAATACCTTAATCAAGATCAGAAATACATATACATATAACAAAATTGACCTTAGATTTATATCAGTAAAGCAAGATTCATACCAGTGCAGAAGGACATCCTACGCCATTACACCCTGAAGTCAGAGCTCTTGGTTCCAGGCATAGAGAAAACCCTTTAATATGTAAGAACATTTATCGTTAAAACCCACAGTTGTGCCAACTGACGTTGGCCCTGCTCAGTGTGGCCGGTCTCTGTGGATGCCATGGTAATGCACGAAGAATGACTAGATCTCCTCTCCGTTGAGAAAGAGCCTTTTGAACGTGAAACTTCTCACCTGCACCATTCCATGATAGTAAAGGCCAAGCCCCAAAGAGAAGGGGCAGAGTTGAAGGACTCCACGTGTAGCGAAATAATCCAGGTAGAAAAAAGAGCCAGCACCAAAAGGTCATTGACACCCTTAACTGTTCATTCCAGAGTTATGGCTATGTGGGATGCTGTTTTTCTAGGGGAAAGTGAAGTTAATGGTCATTATGTATTTATGAAACATGCCCATCTCCCCCGTTAGTCTCAGCACGTTGAAACTGTGTCAGATGCATGACCAGAAAAGGGTGAGTTTCCCAAATATGGGAACCCAGTTTAGGGAGTCTGTGCAAGGGACCACATTTGACAAATGACAGCAAGGTCCAAGCCCAAATATTTCTGACCACATGGCCTATGCTTATAGCTCTATGAGCTCAAAGACTTGGTGACGTTTCGGTTCTACATATGCTCCAGGCAGAAGCCAGCCGGCCTCTGAGTGTCGACCCTCTCCAGAATCCTTTGTTTCAGTTCGCAGAAGGCTCCTTCCTGGACGGGCTCTACTGGAAGGCGGAGGCGGGTAACCACACGCAAGCCGATAACCGAAGCTTCATTTTCTATGAGAACCTGCTGTTAGGAGTGCCTCGTCTACGCCAGCTCAGAGTCAGAAATGGGTCTTGCTCCATTCCTCAGGACTTGCGAGATGAAATTAAAGAGTGCTATGACGTCTACTCTGTCAGTAGTGAGGACAGGGCTCCGTTTGGACTGCGAAACGGAACTGCGTAAGTGGCTGTGACGCATATCCGGTCGGTGGCGACCATGTTTTTATTCTCTACAAAATGATCCCTCTAATAGGCCTGGGTTAAGCTGACCTTTTCTCCTTGTTTTCTCTGACCTCTCTTCCCCTTTTATTTTCTACATGCACATTTCAAAAAGACTGAATTTGTCTCTTTTCATTTCTTTTCCTTCATGTTTATTCTGCTCCCTCCAGAATATGATTGCTGGCATACAGATTCATAATAATGTCTTTTCTGGAATGTCACTTTGTCCCACACCATTGATAAGAGACATTGATAGAGTGACTCTATGCTAGGCCCTATTTATAGTTATATCTTATCTCCACCCTACAGAATCCCTCTAAGGCAGGTGTCCTCTCATGTCATCATAGGAAACGAGAGATAGTGAGTGACTTAGTGCACGTGTCCTTCTTGTCCACAGTTTTCACTGGGGCCTTTGAGGGATGTAAACCTCAGTCAGTCATCAGAAAAGGTACAGTGGGAACATGGTGCCAAAGGTGTCTGCTCTACGGGCAGACAGGTCTAGTGTAGGCTCTACACTCTTAAACTCAAACACATTGGGAATAAATCAAATTTACTAAGCATCAGGGGCCTCCTTACCAAACCGAGGCCAGTAACTGAGGGTTCACTAAGAAAACAAATGACAGCATTTTTCCCAGCGATCATGTATACACTTTATCCCAGCAGGCGGCAACTGCCCTCCACTTTGTGGCAAGGCTTTCCCCGGTTGTTTCTGTTTGATTAGGTGGACCTACACAAGTGAAAAGGACTTGAACGGCAGCAGCCACTGGGGAATCATTGCGGCCTACAGTGGAGCAGGCTATTACTTGGATCTGTCCAGGACCCGGGAGGAAACGGCTTCTCAGATTGCCAGCCTCAGGAGGAACTTCTGGCTGGACCGGGGGACCCGGGCAACTTTCATTGACTTTTCAGTGTACAACGCCAACATTAACCTGTTCTGTGTGGTCAGGTGTGTGCCGTGGGCTGTAACCTTCCTATTTCTAGGTAGTTACCCGTATATCTGTTTCTGGAGATGAACTAGAGAAACCCTTCTTGCAGCTGGCTAAGGGGGGGTACAAAGAGTCAAGGCTGAGACCCAGGGAGGGGTGGTAACTGCAGGTTCAGTGAGATGGATATTTGGAGAAGGGGTTTAAGATCCTGAAATACTATGACTTGAAAAGAACCTTAACTCTCGTTAGGTGTATCCCTTTTCTAGACTCTATCCAGTCAAAGCTTTGTAGGTAGGTTTCTGTTGTTGAGTTCTTGTTTTTTACCCTTATCTTCAGCCATTATAAAGATGGCCACCCTGTATCACCAAGTCCTCTGGCTACCAAACCTTGGCTCCTCTCCCTGAGTGTCCTCACTTTTGTGGTTTAGACTTGTAAAAGACACATCAGGTTTGAGGTGTGGACGGTGCTGCTGCCATGACCACTGCTGGAGACTGTGACAAAGGTTCTGTTGCCTTGTCCCACTCTGCATCGAGTAAGCTGCTCTTGGGCATACGGGGGCAAGTTACTGTGTTCAACTGTTTGGATGTGACAGAGAACAAATCAAAGAGCCCTGCACTTGGAAAGCTTGCATTCAGCAAAGATAAACAAAAGAAACAAGTCATGTAGTATGGTAAATTGTAAGTGCTACTTAAAACCAAGGAATAGAGCAAGGCAAGAGTTAGTCCGTGTTCACCCTCCATGCCATGTCAGCACCCCAAGATCACTCCCATCAGTCACCTGCATATACATTTCTATAGGAAGTAGGAACATATTCTCATAATACTAGTGTTTTGTAATAATTTTCACATTAAATTCAACTAAATAGATCTTTTTATTAGAAATGAATGAGATGAATGAGAATTGATTATAATTGCCATTAAGCTTTTCATAATGATCCCAGTGTTTGATTTCAAGATGTCTTCAGTTTGTTGTTGTTGTTGTTGTTTTTTTCCACATTGTCCCTAGAATTCTAAGATAGCCATCAGGACAGTTACTCCATTTCTTTCTAAGTCCCTAGGTGGTTAACAAGCCTGGAGCCTCAGTGGGCAGAGGTGCTGTGACACAGGGCCTCTTCCTTCCTTCTTGCTCACACTGAGGCTGAAATGATACTCATTGCCTTTAGAATGGTGTTTGACATCAAATAGGAAAATTTCGACAGTGAGCTGACAGGAATTCCCATCTTCCAGAGTCCTGACTGTGACTTGGGTTTGAGGTTTGGCCACTTCTGTGGTGGAGGACATTGTGATGCCAGATACGTGATTGAGGAGACATTCTGCTTCTGCAGAGGTAGTTGTAGTTATTGAATCACTGAACCATCACACTGTGACACCTGCACAGTGGGAATTTGGCAAGAAAAGTCCACAGCTCAGTTAGAGATGTAGTGGAAAAAACAAAAACAAAAACAAAAAAAACCAGTGGCTAACTGTATTAATATACAACAGGGACAGTCCTGTTCCAGACAGCAGATGGGTATTGAGTCACAGATAGACAACTTTTTCAAGGGAAAGCAGTTAGCAAGCTGAAGAGCTAATTAGATGTTACACAGTTGCTGAATAAATGAGGGACTCCAATGTTTTATAGTTCTAAATGCATGTCCTGTGTCCACCCAGGTCATCCATGTTTCCCAGCTTGAGGTAATTTGTTGTGGCCGTGGTTTTCACCTCACAGTGCAGAGACAAAACATCCTTCCTTTCCTGATTTCCCCCCCCACATTGCTATTTTAATTGTTCTTTTTGCAATGCAGGTTACTGGTGGAATTCCCAGCAACCGGGGGCGTGGTGCCCTCTTGGCAGTTCCAGCCTGTGAAACTGATTCGCTATGCCACAGCCTTTGATTTCTTCCTGGCAGCCTGTGAGATTATCTTTTGTCTCTTTATCCTTTACTATGTGGTAGAAGAGATATTGGAGATTCGGATTCACAGACTACACTATTTCAGAAGTTTCTGGAATTGTCTGGATGTTGTGATTGTTGTGGTAGGTTGGAAAGAAATGTGGACATTCCCACTCTCCCTCACTTCCTGTGTGTCTCCCTCACTTCCTGTGTGTCTCCCTCACTTCCTCTGTGTCTCCTAACTTCCCTGCTGTCTCTCTTTCATTTTCTCTCTATATTCTAAAAGCTTGTTAATTTGCAATCTTTTTTTTAAAATATTTATTTATTTATTATGTATACAATATTCTGTCTGTGTGTATGCCTGCAGGCCAGAAGAGGGCACCAGACGCCATTACAGATGGTTGTGAGCCACCATGTGGTTGCTGGGAATTGAACTCAGGACCTTTGGAAGAGCAGGCAATGCTCTTAACCTTTGAGCCATCTCTCCAGCCCCCTTAATTTGCAATCTTTAATCTCAGTGTTGGGGATCTTGATATTTCTAGTACGAATTCTATTTTTTTCTGTTATATTAACTTGTGTGTTACACCTTTTCATTTCTCATTTTGTATGAGGAACCTTCCTGACTATAATGTGGATGTTTTTACTGAACTCTGACTTAATTGAACAAATAAGTAATTAAATTGGTCTTTGATATGTCATATGAGATTTGTAGGCTAAAACTATGGGGGGATTTTTGTAATAATACTTTTCTGCTAGTGAAAATTGAGGTTTTTGCAAGTATCAAATTATGACAAGAAGAGACAGTCTGAAAATCTTTGTGTAATGCAGAAAACACCCTGTAGTTTGGAACTCCTGTCACACAGTCTAGAGGAAACAAAATTTAAACTGTATCCAACAGTCACATACATTGCTTTCTTCCAGAGCCCTTGGTATAAAAATTCATTTTTCTAAGCTTTTCCTTTTTCAATAGCATATAAACTTTTGTCTTCTTATATTTTTAAGCTCATAACAATGTGCCTAATTTTCGTATGTTTAAACTGTCTTTGAAACATCTGTACCATGTGCCATTGTGTGTCTGATTCCCACTGTCTCACCATTCCACAGGGCTCACTGACATCTCGCGAGGACTGCATTAACCAGTGAGCAGTCTCCTGTCAGCCCTCTCCTCGACAGCATTCTTTCCTCATTCCAAGTTAAAGTTACTTCACCGTTGTGACCCATTTATTAAGTCTTTATTAAGTATTGTCCACTAGAATTTGTTGATAAAATACGGAGCATGTTCATGTGTGAAGGAACAAATACTTAAGACACGAGGGGGAGCCGTGTGGGCGTGCACTGCATGGCAACAGTGGCATTAGCACCAATGATAACAATAGTAGGAAAATGGCTTAGGCTTTAGGACCAGTGTGCTTGGCACATGCCCAGACGTCTGCTAGCGGAAGGCTTGTTCCAGCCATACACTGGCTCTCTCCTTTGCTCCGCCCCTTCCTTACTGAGTCATGTACTTGTGTGCTTCAGAAAGTAGTTCCACCTAAAATACAAGTCCTTTCAGAATGCACGGCCCGAGACCCACCGGACACCGGTGCCCCCCCCCGCCATGGTTTTCTTGTCATATCACACAGTTATGCATGGCGAGGTAACTACTTGAGCCATGTGTTACTGAAGTATTAAAACTGAACAATGTTAGAAAAAAGTAATCAGTACTAAAGGAAAGAAGAGAGGCAACAGGTGTGGAAATTATTGTTTGGAATATTTCTGTATCAGTGATGGCAGAGTATAGACCACATACACTCAAATTATTCTACAGGACAATGCTTGGAACTGGAACGTGAAAAATTGCCTTTTGGCTTTTATATAATTATATTCAGTTTACTGAGACTAGAACTGTCAAAAAGCAAGCGCTATATGGTAATTATTTTCAGATTTTTTTTTTTTTTACCAAGTAATTTCCGTACTACCAAAATTAGTCAGTATTGAACATTTTAAATCTTGAATGCTGGTCAGTCAGAAAGTTAACTGTGTACTCTGATTTACTGAATGTGTTAGTAAGTATAACAGGTATAGCCATGGAAACAAAAACCTGCATAGATTTTAAAGGAAATAATTTAGTAGAATTCTAGCTCTTAACGTTCGACTATATTTCTGTTTACTATATAGACTGTAAACATGGGTACTGCATGTTACAAAAATACTTTTAAATTTAGGAAAGTGTATAGTTCAGTGGTTCATGTTCATATTTCATATCAAATGGGTTTGCTTATCACCTATCCATACCAGTAATATGCTTTCTAACCACGCACCCACCCAGAGATTGTCAGGTTTCCCCTCCAACACCAGTGAACTGCATCACACATGCTCTGGAGACGTCTGGGCTATTAGTTAGTTGCTGATACAGAAGTCAAAAGTGGCCTTCTTTCTCTCCACAGCCATAGCATTGTGCACACATCTCTTTGAAGGCTTATCTCTTCCAGCTTTTAATTTTACTTTAATCTAAGTGCTGCCAATGCTCAATTCAGACACTTGGGCTTTGATCAGGTTCATCCGTGTCTCCTTTGGAAGCTTTGCTGCCTACATAGAGGAAGGGGCATCCCTGGGGCGCACCTTGCTCCCCTGGGTCAGGAGCACTCTGAAAGAAGGCCAGGGGTTTTGTTTACCCAGGTGCAATTTAAGTCCACGTTACAATTAAATACACACCCAACATCTTGCAATCATGCTGATATTGTTCCCTGTGTTTTCCTGTTCTGTTTCTCCGGCAAGTATACTGAAGCCTCTAGGCTTGTGTCGGTTAGCTGGCTGCTTGTCCTAGCTCATTATCTTTTGGAATTACTGGAAAAAAATACTTTAGAAGTCTAAATTTAAGTAATGTTGTTGGCTTGGCTTCACTGAGTGAAAACAAGTCATTTATTCAACAAAGATTTCAGGTACTGAGCTGTGCTCCAAGTCTTAGACACAGAGAATACCCTGCCAGGTACTGAGCTGTGCTCTAGGTCTTAGACACAGATATACAGGCAACCAACCCTCTGCCCCCCTAAAAGTCATGTTTTGGTTTGGGAGGGGAAGGCCTTTTGTAGATAGAAGTGGGAACTGCAAAAATGTTGTGTTCAAACAACATGCATACTCCCAAAAACTCTCTTTTCCTTCTCTTTCCATATTTTGAAAGAAAACTCAAGGAAAGTCAGTGTGTTAATGTGTTCTTGTTTTTGTTTGTATTAAAAACATCTTGATTGGATGACAAATTATCTGAGATTTAGATAAAAGATTTCTGGATTTGCTCAAACAACAGAAGGGCTTCTTCACCCCTTTCTCCTGACATTGTCAGAGCATCCAAGAGTGTAAAGAAAGTGTGAAGACCAGCAGGAGAAGATATAGGGCTCACTACAGAGCCCTCCTGTGTGAGAAACAGGATTGTGAGTCTGGTTCTTCAGTTGATAAGGGAATGTTGGCTGTATGTTGTTTTCGTCTTTTAGGGGATGACTTTGATGAGTGCTATTAGGTGAGTGATATGGTCAGGCTTCCAATCCGTATGGAAAACTAGTCATTGCAGGGTGGATTATCTGTTTCTAAAATGATGTAATAAATATAAATTTCTTATCTTCCAGTTATCCATAGTGGCTGTGGTAATTAACATTTACCGGATGTCAAATGTAGAGGGTCTATTGCAGTTTCTCGAGGATCAAAATACTTTCCCCAACTTCGAGCATGTGGCATACTGGCAAATACAGTTCAACAATATAGCCGCTGTTGGTGTATTTTTGGTCTGGATCAAGGTAAGTTATATCACATTCTTCATTTTAATACACACACACACACACACACACACACACACACACACACACACACACACACATAAATCACACGAGCCATTCTCTTTTGGCCAGGTTGACCTGGCCAGCCAAGGTTGTTGAATAGTTTGCATCATAAATGGTGGCTTCTGTGAATCTTCCTGTAACTGTGGATGAGATGCCGTTGGCTGCTGGATTCTTTTCATATCTGAGGAAGCTCTGCCTAGCTGAGGCCGAATCAGAGGCTTCTGAACAGTTACTTTCCTACTCGTTCTCTGTGTAAATGGAAGGGCTCTCATGGACAGTGAGGCCAGATTCTGGACAGACAGAAAACTTCAGCCATTTTGAGGCAGCTGCCAATTTACCACCAGCCCAGGTTCTGTGACTGTGCCGTGCAAATGTTAACTCCTGGGCACATGTCCAGTACACATTAAAGTGAAGATTTTAATATAATTGAAACCTCACTTCCCCTGTCCCCATAGCGACATTTTATGTACGTGTTGCTAATGGCAACTGTTTTAGGACCATCACAGCAGGTTCTCAGAAGCAGCTTCCAGAGAGGGTCCTTACCAGCAGCGCTGACATTGCAAGGCCTGGGCTAACCAAAGGCGTGGTCCTCTCATCGCATCTCTCATGTTGTCATGTCCTGAGGACCACTGTGAGGGTAACTCTGACATGGCAAAGATGCACCAAAACTATTTTCTGGTTTATTTTTTGTTACCCCCCCTTTTTTTTCCCTTTTAGTTTAGTCCTTTGGGGGACATTATCACTGTTTATCAGTCACATTTAAGCTTGTTTTTATTGTACTGTAACTGATACAGGATGTGAATGACATGAGGCAGAAGCTTTGTTCTGCTTACTGTGACATTCCCAGCCCTGAGGACAATAGCTAGCATGGGCTAGATACTCAACAAATGCTTTATGCTAATATATTCCTAGTCCTAAAGACAGTACCTAGCATGAACTAGGTGCTCAAATACTTGACACTGTTACTTTCCCAGCCATGGGGACAGTACCAAACATGAACTAGGTACTCAAGTACTTTACACTGCTACATTCCCAGCCATGAGGACAGTACCTAGCATGGGCTAGGTGCCCAACAAACACTTTTTATATTAAGATAAATGTTCCTAGACTTGAAAGAGACAAAAAGTAAATAATGTCTCTCCTATATTTTTTAACTATGATAAATGTAAATTACATAATACCATTTTCACCCTTTTACATGCTTGCTTCATAAGCATGAAGTACCCAGCAGTGTTGAATCTATGACTACTGCATATCACCAAACATTCTTGCATTCCCAGCAGGAAATGCTGTGTCCCGACTCATCAGCTTTCCATTGTACTTCTTGTCCCACTGAATTTGGCTGTTCAGAGTACCTCAAATAGATGAAGGCATACAACATTTGAGGCTTTGCATCTGCCTTATTTTACTTAGCATGCTCTCAAAGTTCATGCCGTATGATGTGACACATTACACTCCCTCTTATGGTAGAAGAGTTCCATTGTGTGTGTAGAGCACATGGTACCGTCCATTCATCTACTGACAGTTCCATTGTGTGTGTAGAGCACATGGTACCGTCCATTCATCTACTGACAGTCTCATTGTGTGTGTAGATCACATGGTACCGTCCATTCATCTACTGACAGTTCCATTGTGTGTGTAGAGCACATGGTATCGTCCATTCATCTACTGACAGTCTCATTGTGTGTGTAGAGCACATGGTACCGTCCATTC